>JTDE01002731.1:0-49549 GCA_014338405.1 Paragonimus skrjabini miyazakii | reverse complement strand
TGCGACGACTGCACTGTTGACGGATTTGGTTGAACCTGTCCCGAGCCACACTGGATGGTGTTCTTTGATCCGTTCTGACAAACGCCTCGTCGTGCGACCTATATGTTCTGCTGTACAACAGCTGAAAAATGAGTATACAACCATGGATTGGTCGGGGACAGGGAGTTTGTCTTTCAAGCTCAAAGTCAGCAGGAGTACGTGATGAACCAACTGTGCAGCGTTGCCGCCGGAAATGTGCGTCTAAGAGCCTGATAAATTCCACGGCTTAATATCTCTGATGCAATATCATCCTTAAAAAGAAGACGGATTAAAATAGTCTTCTTTTCTACCGTGGTAATCTGGCTCCGTGGCTTAGACGCGATCATGTTCCGGGTTATGAAACGATCCGTATAGTCATTTTCCCGCAACACTTTGGCGACTGTCTCCAGTTCCGGGTCTATTGTGTCTGCAGAGCAAATTCTCATCGCTCTACTAGTCAGGCATCGAACGAGGCTAAGAGTTTGCTTTAAAGGCACGAAACCATTGAAATTTGTCCAATGCCCAGTCCAATTCCCTCTACGATAAACGGAGCGTTGTAAACTACCATCTAGGCGCCTACTCAGGTTCACATCTAGAGAATGAAACGATTTTTTTTATTGTTTCAGAAGTAAACCTGATGGCCGGGTGCGCCTTGTTGAATGGGTGGACGACACCAAATAGATCATGCTCAGACCACAGTAGAACGAAGCTACCGCCTACGTATCGTACGTAGAAGCACAAATTGCTAATGGACTGGCTCATTTGTCGACGTTCAAGCCTGCCCATGAAAATATCCGCTAGAAATGGGCTCAATGGGGACCCCATTGCTATCCCGTCAGTCTGAGGATAGAGTTCGTTGTTAAATTTAAACTGAATGTTGTGAGTACATCGTAGAAGCGGTTCTTTCAACATGGGTATCGGTATGCTGAACTGAGTGCTCGATTGGTCGATATGTTCACGGATGAAATCGATAGTCTCAAGCAGAGAGACATTTGTGAATAGCGAGCAGACGTCTAACGAACACATATACTGACTATGCGTATTAATAATCTCTACGTCATTAGCAAAATCGAACGTGTCTCGTAGGCTTTGTGGACTTATTTTCCGGCGAATAGGTTCAAGTTGTTCTGCTAACCACTTTGCTGTTAAGTTGTACGGGGAATTGCGCATATCAATAATGGACCATGACGGATGATTTGGTTTATGGATCTTGGGTAAACCATATAGATTAGGGACGATAGAGCCAGTCGGTTTAGGTCGTTCGAAGTGTGTGTCTGTAATTATTCCTTTTTGCAAAAGTCGCCTGAGATTGCCTGCGACTTGACTCTCGATCTAAATTGTTTTGTCTCACTCGGTCTGAAAAAATCTCCAACCTTTTATCGATGTAGATTTCCTCTTCATAATAACTATGCCTGCACCTTTGTCGGGATGTGTCATGAGGCGTTTGTCAGAACGGATCAAAGAACACCATCCAGTGTGGCTCGGGACAGATTCAACCAAATCCATCAACAGTGCAGTCGTCGCACATCTGGCAGATACCGATCACCGGGTTGACCCCACTCAGGCGTTCCGTGTTTTCTACAGTCCCGATAAATCACCCAAAACTGGTCAGACAACGAATGTTGACTACTGCTGAATCGACCGCCATTCGATTACGCAATCCGATATTGTGTTCACACAAAAAATCCGAGCAAGCTCTGCAGTTGCCGTGGCCAAAGGTCACACCACCAGTCTGTATGCCCACCCAAACTCCAGCCGATAACTTCGTGATGTTATGAAGGGTGGAACTCCAAACCACCCATCGTTAACATTGGTGATTTGCCCTCTGAGTGACTGACCTATAGAGGTCTAAATATTTTGTAACGTTCTGCTTGATCCAATGAAATTCTACTAAACATCTTTGTCTTGTTTCCGCACTGTTTTTGATTTTGCTGAATCTATATAACTGTATTGATCTGATGATGAATTATCGAAAACAATTGTTCGTCGTGTCTATTGTTCTATGATTCAGTGGGAATGTTCGCGAGGTATGGACGATTGTTTTGCCTTGCTGTGTATCCTTCTTGATATGCTGAATGAATAACCCGGGTCATTCCACCTGGTGCTATTGTTTTTTCCTAAATAGCCATTTAGAACCTCGACTGTATGACGAAATACCAAGGAATATCGACTGGGCTGGAGAAGACTGTAGTGAAGAATATTGGATGTCATTACTATCGATCATCAAGAAGGTGGACGATTCACCTTAGGAACCACCTATGTTATACAAAAAACCGACAAACATAACTTTGGGCGTCGTTTTAGAAGCCAACCTGATTAGGAAGATGACGCATTTTCGAGTTTGCTAAAGCCTCTGGTTTGTCTTGACTGAACTAATTGTCATTTTTTATCGTCATGTTTTGCATTAACAGTCCAGTTGAGATCATGTTCAAATACTCATTAGTAAAGTAGGATTTATATTAATGATTGTAGGATTGAATAGAAAGGAACACCGGTGTTACCGTAACACAAACCGTATAACTCCTTGCAGAAGTTTGTATTAAAATGTTTAGTTGTGATATAATCTGCGGGCAACAAGGGCCAACTGACCCTTTTCAAACAACAGTCAGACCAAAAATGAGCATATCGTATTTAGCTGGGATGATTTTGCACAAACATTAACTTGCACGAGACGAAGAATCAAACATGTATACAGTTTAGGGCAATAATGCCAAGTATATACATAAATGTTCAAACGGTGATCACTTCAGAGTTCCGATACCGCATTTTGCAAGCGTACCAAAACAAAAACATCACAGTAATTGTGGAAGAGACTGTAAACTTGGAAAAGTTCAATTCCTGAGTCATAGTGGAATTCTGTTTAGAAGGGTATTGCCTTGCAAATAGGAAAAGACAGCGCCTCCAGTTTTCTGGTGCGGACAAACCAATTCGAACGAGAGCATGTAGACAAAATATCATGTTGAACAACAAAACTCTCGCATCTGTGTTTAATATTGGCCGTTCCAGCGTACTAGGTTCATCACTGTTCGGCCAGTTGTCGGTTATTTCCGCGTTAGATGTTCGCGCAGTGTGGTGTATACATGCACACCGGCGCTGCGTTGACTGCACACCATATTGCAGAACGATGAGTAGGACACAACCTGTGACGCACAAATGTGGGAGCACAAAGGCGGCCAACTCCTCCAGGTAGACCATAAATTTATAATAGAAATTGTAGAACTCGGAACGAACAATGCATGTCAGAGTGGGCATAGGTACAAAACCGTTTTCATGCCAAACCTTATGAATTTTTGTCTCACCAATCATCCACAAATAGTTACACATAATTGCAAACAACAGCGCAATAAACAAACCCATCCCGATTTTAAGCTTGAACTTATCTAATGACGGTAGTATTCCGGGACAGTTAGAAGCTCGGCAGTTCCGTAGTCGATAACAACTTAATTCCCGAGGTCGAATCGTGATCAGGACTCTCTCCACACCAAAAATGACCAGGGTCCATTCGCTGGTAATGCAAAACAATTTGCTGAGCATTGTTTCCAAACGACATTCAAAGTTGAATTTGACTTTGGAGAAAACAGGTAGCTCGGTGTCAGTTAGACGAAGAAACCAGACTAGTATCAATTCCGTCAGCATGAAACACATGTCCGATATAGCCAAAAAACGGATCAGATAAATGGTAGCAGAAAGAGCGGATTTGAAGTCTGCATTTTCAGTTGTTAGACGCACACGTTTGATTATTTGTTTGGGTTCAGTATTGACTAACTCATGTTCAGTATTGATTGTTATGGAATTAAATGGTTCGCAACAAGCCTCATGCCCTGCGGACTTATCTTGATCGATCGATGTGGCAGTTGACGATACTTTTTTTATTCTTCGTCCCTTCGTGCGAAATGAGTGATGTGATAACGTGGCTTGATACACACAGCAGCCAAAGTTTATGTCACGAATCCAGGAAGCGTTTGAATCGGATGGTAATGTCGTTTTTAGTTTGGAGGAATTGCTGGATTCTTTTACGATGGTATATTTTCTTGCGTTCTCTTCGGAGGCAGCATTATCTTGAATCGTGGAATCTACAATTAAATAAGTTGAAACCACAGTTTAATTAATCTAAAGCATATGATCGGAATTTCACGATTTTGTGTATCTGTTCTTTCAAAGATGTATATACGGCACTTCACAATTCTCCCCAATTGGTCCGCCGTTACCGGATCAGTAAACGGTTCACCAACAACAGTCCAAATTCTGTTATATCCAATACTTACCTAATGCACGCCCTCAATTTGATTGCTACGAGAGTACCTAACCAGCAGCCGCTACAACACACTCAAGATCTATGTGATTTATTCGAACCTCCATGCCAGTTTATACAAAATAACAACAGAAATTGTGTACATTGTAGACCTGACCGGCTAGTCTGCAATCAAAGTTGGATGGTGCATAAAAATCCCAGCTAAAACAAACAGTGCGCCACAGTTACAGTTGATGTGATTCAAACCTCTCTCAAGAATACTCTGTACTGGTGTGAACGAACAATCTGCATTGCTCACTTAGACTGCACCTATGTTGAAATCACGTCAACAGTATGCAATACATCGTGAAGAGTAAACCATTTACCATGTGGCTTTTCCTCGCAAACGCTTATGTATAGTTCCTGGTTGAGTTCAGTACCGATGAGTATATTTACTTCAGTGTGACAAGAATGTGAAGATAACCTGTGACATGGAAAATCAGGTTCTTGTTAAGCTGTTATAAAAAGCAATAGATACGGTAGGCTGAATGACTCATCGGTTCAATGACTAATCTTGAGCACTACTCTTTTCATGTCACTGTCGTGTCTCTCATATGTAAAGCTACAAACCAGACTGCTAAGGATCCCGATCTTTCTAAACCACGTAAGGTGATGGAACACCACTTTGTTCTGGTACCAAAGATACGAAGTCTGCTAAGAGAAATACATTTTGCATTTAACGCAGTAGGGTAACATTTTCCTTGTGACCTAAAAGACTGGTAGGTTCATTTTTATGAAACAGACGAAACGGTGTTTTGAAACTTTGTGTCAAACTGTTCGCCTTCAACTGTTGACAGACTTAAGCAAACAAGTGTAAGAAACTTCAAAATACTTCACTACGAATAACTGATTTTGACGGAACTGACTGTAGGTCGGATGGAAAGTAAAATTGAAACACCAGTCGGTTTCTAGGGAGTATAAGACAAGCTGTTGTCAAGATCAACACAAAGATAAAACACACGCTTTTGAGCTGTACGTTAGAACAGTCTTTTTCGTTTAATCCAAATATAAGTTCAGAAACGCTAAAAACAAAGAAATAACCATACGAAACGTGTCAGTGGTTCTAATCAGACTGCTTGTTATTGTCGAGGTCATCCCAGATCAATCGAAACGGCTATCCACAATGTAGGAAACAGCTCAAAATGAGGACTACCATGCAAATTGCTGGGCTTTACATCCCTGTTATTATATTACAATGATTTCTGAAATATATGAGCACGTTTGAGTTTATTTACTGCTTCTAATGAGTTGATCATGCAGTAGACAACAAAATCGTTCAAAAACAATTCTCAAAACATTATGACAAGGTACCACCTGCCTATATGTAACAGCCATCGGTAAACCAAAAATATATCTGAATGTATAGTATACTTAATCATAATTTTGTGGGTATCAAGATATTCTTACTTAAAAATGTTGTTTGCTAGTTTTGTATTGTCCTACTTACAAGGTTTCCTTGAGCAGCCGTCATTACTCATGAACTAGCCGGTTCTTTCTTTATTGGGGTTCACGTTGCACTTGGGTAAACACTTGTTGTGCTATCTCATCACCCAGTACATTGAAAAAATGCAACATTGGAATAATCAAGGTGTTTAATTAAAAAAATTTAAACAGTAAATACAAAGTAAATACAAAAAACGAAATAGAACGAATACGAATTTGAAATTATATTCACATGACACTGAGGATTATGTAGGATAAGATGAAGACAATGTAATAGAACAGAGGCGTTAAGCAAACATTTTTGTGAGAAACACTATTTTTGCTGTTATACCATGCCCAGTAATTCAAACCCGACTGAATCGAGAGAACTCATTGCGGAATACACAATCGGAGTCGACTTCTGTGTCGAGGGAACGAAAGCACCAAAGAGGAGACAGATAAGTACGATACATCATCTTCTTGAATACTCTCAAAACGGACCAATTGATGTCGTTTATATTAAACATCAGTAAGACAGTCCAATGAATTGACCTACGCAGATCGCAATTGAATGTGAACAGTATAAAAATTAGAACGTACAACCACGATTTCGTAATTGTGACAGTATTCCATTGAGTTAGCTGCATGACGTAAATTTTGAGCACATCGGTCTCGGTAATTCTTATGGCGCATTTGTTAGCGAACCATGATCTCCCGCCTAATTGATTGAATGCCGGATTAACCGATCCCTCAGGTTTTCGGTATCCCTAATCCTCAACTGTTCAACTCGCAAAAGTTCAGTTCATCAACCAGCAACGCCCAATCCAAAATGTTGTTTGCTCAAGAAAATGCATATTTTGTGAGTAGTAGAATAATATGCTTTGTATAATTTGAACATGGTTCACAAATGGTTTCATATATCGCATTCCAATTTACTTTTTGAAGTGTGTTTTCTGGAACTTCTATGAAAAGGCAACAAAGGTGGCTGCTTGTGAATAATGTTCCATTTATCTAAAGTGCACTTCATAAAGCAAATTCGAATCTTGTATAAAAATAGGTGCGGCTGTTTAATCAGGTTTGTCAGAGTTATTATAACGCCATGTACCTGTTTTGTTATCCCATTTGTTGGATTGTACAGTTTGTCCGGAAATGTTCTGGAACTGCAAGTGAAAATGTCTCTCTCCTGGTTCGCGAAGGGATACGATGGGCCGAATGTGTTTAGGGGCTAAGATAGTTTGTTTTGAAGTATTGTTTTCCAGTTTTCTCGGGAGATTTCTACACGGAAGAATAGGTTTCGTTGGTTAACGCGCTTGAAAAAAAAACACTTTGCGGATTGCTGTCCGATTGTTGAAAAAACTTGCATCTTCTCGACCAATACCGTTTGATCAATAGTGTCGAGTGCGCCATAGCATACCAAATTTATTGTATGCCCGTTGATTGGATCTGACTTCAGAGGTAATATGAGTAACGACTTGCACATACAAAGACTCGACTGCATCTGTCATTCGATGCCTAACCGATCTGGCTATTTGCCTATCCAGCGGCACAGCGGACTTTATGGTGGACACAAACGTTGGTAAATGCCCCAACGAGAGGAGATTATAATGCAAACTCCGATCGTTCAGGCCATATGCATACTGGGAGCAGTGCAATTTTACGTTAACAGACATTTTGTTTGTGTAGCCTATACTCTGAAATATTGTATAATCTCACTCCACTCATATGCTCAGCAGTGCAGATTGGCTGAAACAACAGTGGTCTTTCTGAAGCTGACGATGTTGCCAGTTAACTCGAAACTCTGTCCATTTACTTGAACTTCATCTCTGATTTATCTCACAAACTCATTTGCTCTTATCACGCTGTCTACTCAAACACACGATCCCTAGTCCCATAGTTGAGACAGGCTGAGAGCCGAGTTGTCACGTGTAATCTGTTGCCAAAGTTGCCTAACGAGTGAAAAAGGCACAATTTGTGAGAAACCTTCTCCCGATTATTTTGGGAAATTATTTTTAGGAGCTAGGTGTCAAATACACCTGGCCTCTAATCAAAATGCGAATCGGACTTTTTATAGCATACACTTAGGGAGCGGGAGGTAAGTAGCCAATCGGTAGATTACAGAACGTCACAATGTTCACTAGATGGTCACATTTACAAATGACTGTTTCGGAACTAGCTTAATTGGACTGATGACGACCGCCTCAGCAAATTGCAAAAACTTTAGGTTGGTGTGAACTGCTCTTATTGCGACTGTACAACTTCGGATCATTGAACAGTACGTATACATCGATTGTGGGACCATACTGTTTACCTGTTAACATTCGGATCTACATCGTGATAAATTTAAAGACTGATCGCATCATGCATCAAGCAGCACAGTGTTCAAGGTATTCAACTAAAGGAACGTTTATCGCAGTGATAAGTCACGTGTTTGCTGGGATTCAGAAGTTACCAGTGAATTCACCAAAACAGTCAATCTATGTGTACATTCTACAATATGCTTAATCATTTGTGTAGCTGTTACACAAGCAACAACCCAATATGCTTGATGTCTGGAGTAAAATAAAATTCACCAGGAGAGCGACGATATTGTTGATACGTGCATCCTGCAGGATTCTTCAGTCTCTAGACAGGCCTTGCCCACTGGTAACACCATCAACACGGTTTGTGCACCTAGAACTACGTTACGTTAACCCAATTCAAGATCATTGTAATTTTGCTGAGGCGTCCGCAATCAGTCGACTCAATCCAATTTTGTTTGTTCACAAACGATTGCTAATGACCTCGATTTCTTCCCAGGATTGGCGATCTTACCTAGTCTGCTGTTCGATTTGTGCCGTTAAATCAATACGAGATGCTTGCATCCAACAATTTTCGTGTTCTAACTGTTCTGTTCAACTGCTCATGTTTCTGGAAAATATCAAACGGCGTACGTCGTGAGATATCCGCACTAAGTTTTGTACGAATGAAGTCAAACAGTTTGAGTGTTATTTTTTCATCGATAAATGGACTGAGAATAACACGATATTATGAGCAAGTTGTAATACTCCACGTTTCAACCACCCCGAGTGGCCTTCCTGAACCTAACCACGGCAAGTCCCACGTGACCTTTGTTCCTTTGTTAGTATGATTTCGATTACAACACCCCTGAGGAAGGCCATCCGAGGTAGTTGAAACGTGGAGTATTACAACTTGCTCATGGCGTACGTCGTGCTTATCAAGTGTACCAGATTACTAACTGTGACTGTGCGGTCAGAGGACAAATCGAATACAGTGTAACTAAGTAGTTGACAAAAAAATATGTGATATTTTTGGATCCCAAAAAGCCAGTAAACTCTGCTGAAACTTCAGTCCTGTCCGAAAACCAACACATGAACTTTTCGATAGATTGACATGAACAGTTGACCAAAAAGTCCAAAACAAACAAAAAGGTGAAAAACCTTGTAAAATGTTTCACAATGGAACACAAATTATCTTGCCTTATTGTGTAGTTCTGCTGGAGACAGTGAGCTTTCTTTTGGGCGTTTGATAAACCATATGACGTTCGGAAACCGTTGACTGCTCTGGATAATTAGTATAAGATTGATCAATCAGTCGGTTCAACGGATTTCATTTCCAAGCCTGTAGCTATCGTAGCCAAAAAATCTTAAAACAGTTTCTGACGTTGTGAGATGCCTCAATATTTACTTCGAATGAGACAATTGCCATCCGAGCGGTTGCACGTAATACGAATCTGTTCGCGTTCACGAAATGAGGTAACAATGCTGATTGACTGGACGTTTACGTTAACCTCGGCTATCGAGCATTTATACTCTTCGTCGGTGTCTTCCGTTTGCTCTGTGAACTGAGATGTATGGCTCAGTCTAAGCGTATGATAAAATTGAACTGGTATATAGAGGCTGACAGCAAACCTAAGCAACATGGGCGAGAAATAGTGTTTGTGAAGAAATGTCTCTATGCACTGAAAAGAGTTATTACATATGAGCAACCTGTCAGTCACTGGTCCAGATGGTTAGCAGCGTATGACAAGCATACTCACAATGTCATTGACAGCAGCCGTGTTGTATGAGTTTGAAAATAATACCATACATATCATGGATTACGATGGACTATGACAGCTGCATGTGAAACAGAAACCAAATTCGCCAGTAGACTGCATGAGCGGGGGGTAGATCAACGGTTACATTTTGCGTGCGTTAAATTCATTATTCATCACCTCGCTTGCGAACGCCTCAATCCATAACGCAGCGCTTTGTGTACTGTCAAAAAACACGGAAATCCTCCAGGGCAATAAGTGTTTAGTGTTACTACAAATTCTGACAATCAATATTTCAGGAATATCAACTAGGGTATGAGCTCTATATATTTATTTATAACGTCAACCTGCGTAAAAGTCTTGATCACGAAGCTATCGATTGGAATAGACAGAGTGATTTGGTCGATTCTGCCTTGGAAATGACAAGGCAGGCTCAACGCCATTCACATTAGGTTGTGTTTGATCTTTTTCAAATGTTTGTTCGGCCATGACTGTTGTAAGGGTATGGCGTTGAGATTGACACGTGAGTATCACAAGCACCACGAATGAAGTGTAAATTTCGGTCTAAACTATAATGTGTACCACCGGTGAATCCTAGTAAGGGCAGCGCTTGGGTCGAATGTTCCCTCTCAAAGCGGGCAACTTGATTTGTAAAGCTGTCCTCAATTGTGGGTGGTGTTCAACTTGAAACAAATTGTTGATAGAAAATTCGTCTTTTCTCGTCAGTCTATTATCACTGTGTGACTAGTGCATGCTTAACTGGTCCGAAAGATTCATAATTCAATAACTGTGAGGGATATGGTGTAAAATTGTACTTGGCACTTAGCCTGCTTCGCAGAGTACGAAAGCCATATAGTCAAAGCTGTCAGTGTTTTTCGTTGGATGGTTCATCATGGTCTACCGTTTATTCGGCGCATTCATCAAGAGCAGAAATGCGATACCATGAAGTCAACTCAATGTATCTACTGTTGTCTGGGCATGGTGGCTTCATGTGAAATATTGTATTCTGTATTGTTCCCAATAATTTTGAATAGAACAGTTTAGAAAGTCATGTATTCCTAGCCTGAGACCAGAACTGCTTTCTCACAAACACACACATTCAGCAATCCCCTTCGATGGCCAACTTGTGCAGATCTGTCTAGACCTGTGCTTATTCGGTGTCTACAATGCAACTTACATTCACTAAATCATTTTAAGAATCTGGTCACTTGTTTTTATCATGAAAAGTCTGAATTTATTTTTGGCAAACGCTTACAGCTCTTCAAAAACGAACAGGTTATTTCATGCCAAGACTGATTAGCTTGCATGTGTGTCGGTGGATATGGTAGAGCTTAGTAAAATAAGTCGCTCTATTATTTAAGATGTACAGAAATAGTAGTATGTGATATCAAGTATGTAGTCAATTATACAAACAACAGTAATTTTTAAACTGTATGTAGCTTCCAGCTCCACTTTCAAATCAACGCATATTCTGCACACACCCAATATTTAGATATTCGAACCAGAAGTGTGATTTCTCATTACATCCTTCGATCTTGCTTGTCTACTTTTTAAATAGTTGAAACAGCCACGTGTTTTAATTAAGCCTGGTTGATCTTTACTGTGCAGCTTCACTTTAAGTGCATCTACCTAAGGAAATCGTAACTTTATGATGATAGTCACTTGTAATCATCTGTTTGTTTCAATCTGTCACAAAATATCCACTGTTCAACGTGTTTCAAATGAAATTGATTTTCAAATGAGCAGAATCGTTTGTGACGCTCGCAAGTTGCTCAACTGAGACAAAGTGTTAATAGCCTAAGATGGACGTTTTACAGTTATAAGGCCACAGGATATGATACTCGTTTTGTGCTACACGTCTGTGGATTTGTGTCATTATTAGTGAACGTTGACCTCCATATACCATTCATAGATCTCACTATTTTAAATGAATCGCATGAGATTCGAATTCCAATGATAATTTCAACGAGGAATAATATTGATGTTTTCGTGATCTGTGATCCGCGAAATGACCTAATGCTTCGTACGAAGTGGATAAATTGGAAATTTATATTTTTGTAAAACATTTCGGTAGGTCACCCATAATGAAGTTGTTTAGAGCACTGAGCCTCCATTAACATTCCAGCAGAACGGAAGCAGGATATGCGTAGTATTATGTTAAACTTTATCTCAATTTTATCAACCACGAATTTAGGCTTTTACTAGCATGTGCACCACGTAAAACTGGGCAATACCGAATAGGCACAGACAATCACATCAAATTTTCTGTAATCAAGTCCACGGAAATTTGACAGTTTACTTCAGATAATGATTAGGCTGATTAATTCAAACAAGCATTGCTTCCTGGAAATGCTGGTAGCGTCGAGTTTCGCTCGCATACCGGCTTCTTAAAAGAAATGACCGGGTTAATTTTTTGAACCACCTACTGGAAATCAGAGGACGCTGATTACTGAAAATGTCTTGATACCAGTCCACCAAACTGACAGAGTTAGCTTATTCAAACTGATTTTGTGCAACCAAAACACGAAGGTACTAGCTTCTGCGAACTGGTCATCACCCGCAACTGATCGCATCTGTTACGCTCGCGAACATTTTTCATTCTGCCACTTAAGAAAAGAAGCACTGGCATAAAGTTTGACCTTGTTTACGCCCCGCAGTAGTGCATACCATTGCCACTAATAGGATTTGAAATGCTGTCATGCTTTCCTGTGGCAGACCTGTTGTCTACTAATATACTGACCTCATTAGACGCGACTGAATGATGGAAGAAAATCGTTCATCCACATTCCTTTCTGACTAAAGTTCAAATTGCCCGATCGCCTAGAAAACAGACATGGTCACTCTCCTGTTTATTGTCATCGACAATCACACGACTAGTATTTCCATCCAAGTTGAAATTACAGAAATCACGAATTACTGATAAGTGCTGTGGGAGATTTGATAATTTAGGAGCACCGACTGAAAAAAACTGGGCTGTCACTAATCTCGGAACAGCAACAGAAAGAACCAGCCCAGATAGTAGATGTCAATTGAGCTGGGGTGAAATTCTCAAAGCTTGCATTTCATTACTGATGAGTAGTACGGCAGTTTGGTTTAGGTAAGCTGAACACCACTCACAGTCGTCATGTTACTACAGGCCTTTCAGTTAGTCCCGTTCAAAAGAAGCATTATATTCGATTGGTAGTGAGGCAGCACTGAGTCCAGCTTACCAACTACCGTTTGGTTTGCCGCAATGGTCCTAAATAGTCCTTGGTTTATGTTGCCTGATGTCGTTTAGTGGATATCTAGTCATTATGTGTGATGTGGGTTTTTACAGAAGAGGTTGAGAGAAATGGTAACATTTTACACAATATCTTCGTCAGGTCCATTACAGTATAACTACTCATGTGAAGCAGTTTATCTGTTCAGTGTATTTGACAAGAGATTGCGTTTTGAATAAATCTACCACTACTTGAGCAGAATATAGTTCAAAACTAGAAAGGACAACACATCAATTTCAGTGTGTCTGCATATATAATTGTCCAAATGAAGTTGTCATAAAGAGGTAGCTGTTATCAGAAAACCATTTCTGATGAAGTAGTTTAGACGTCCAGGCATTTTACTAATGATCTACACTCTTTACTATGTATTCTAGAGATGTGACAAGTTTACAGTTACTTCTTTATGGCCAGTTTCATGGCATTAATTTGATTTATAAGCCATCATAACAACTGACATGAACTTACGGTAGACAAGACTGGATGTTTTGACATGAAGTGTGCATATGTGCTACTCCCCATTGTTAATGACTGTTTGTAATATTGTTCGAACCATTGTCTTAGAAAACTCCCAAAGATAAATTGAATGTGTTTCTGCTTTATGACAATGGTTTATGCTTCATACTTGAGGGTGTTGGCAGCAACAATCGTTCGATTCACACAATACATTTTCGCGGCACCCATTGAAACGTTTTCTGACAAACTCAATAACTTATCTACTAAACAAAGGATCCTAAACCAAGGTCACTCCGGCCTGTCGTTAGACAAAACAATAGTTTGTGAAAAAATGTTTAGGAATTGTGTTTGTTGATGAGTAGTCGGGAATTTGGTTAATTTCAAGTTGAACATCACCCACAAATGACTGCAGCTGTCGCATTCCCATAGACTTTCCAGCCGGCGCCTTTCGAAAAGAAGCACTAGACTTGAGTTTCGCTCTCATTAGAGCTCGTCAGTAGTACATATCGTCGTGCATATCATTAGTAATCTAAAATATCGCCTAGCAGGTTTAATGAGATCGGAGATTTCGACCTATCTAGGAAGTCTTAATCGTGGGGTTATCGATTGGAGGTAATAGACAGTAACTGTGTCTCCTATTGAGACGATCAGGCAACTTGATCATTACTCACAAGCGAAAGTGGTTGAGTGATCACATGATAATTCGGTTGTGCCTAACGTGAGGTCAATGGCGCAGTGGTAAACACGGTTGCCTCATGAACAGCTAGTCCGTGGTTCAAGTCCCGGCAGTGGCGATGATATGCACTACTGACGAGCTCTAATGAGAGCGAAACTCGAGTCTAGTGCTTCTTTCCGAAAGGGGCCGACTGGAAATTCTATGGAAATGCGACAGCTGCGATCAACTGTGGGTGATGTTCAGCTTGAAATTGTGTTTGTATCAATAAATCCTTTAAAAAAATGATGTGTGGGAAGTCGTTTCTGTTTTATTTTCCCGATAGAATAATAGATTTTCGTTAATATCACCAGTTCAGAGGAATACTGTACATTCACATTTGCACGACTTTACCGTTGAGCAAAAATATCAAGTTTCACGTTGTTGACGAGTTCACCTTCACTTCCTAGCATTTACTTTGCATCGCGCAACTATCCCGTTTTTCCCATATTTTACGTTCGCATTTGCTGAGCGATATTTAGTTTTGAGAAGGCTTTCTCATAGATATTTTGTTGGATCAAATGCCAATTTGTCTGAGCTTTTATATCACTGTAGTTGCACATACATGCAAAACATTATATACAAGGTTTTTTCTCCATTTGTTTTCACTCTAGGGCCTACTGAGTATCACATATAGAATCTTGAGGCATATAGTGAACAAAGTAGATGAGTGATTCTTTACTCAGAGGCTATCAGAGGAAAAAAGTTCACTCGTTTCTCAAAGATTCCCGCAAAGTTTTCCTTCTAACTGGTGAGCAGGGTGTCTAGGTCACCCAGTTACCCGGCTTCCTCATGTCCAATTCGAGATATTGGCAAGCTGTAGTTATAAATCGAAGTTTACAAATAACAGGGCAAACGGCTTCCACGCAGAGGTTTCATATCCCTCAATTCAGCTGCACAATTTAAGCATTTGTATGGTTCCACAATGTCCACTAAAACTAGTCTTCACACTCTCTACGGCGTGTGTGCATTGTCTCGAAGAGCCATTCATGCAGCAGTGAGCACCTAGATTTTAAATCAACTTGAGGAGGAAATGCATACCCCACTGAAAAACTATGGAGGTAAGCTCGAGGAAATTTATCTCCTGATTGCTCTGGGACGCCGGTTCTTAATACGTATGGTGCATTTAGTGTTCATCTGGTGTGCACGTTTATTCTCCCTTCCAGTACGTGCACGCAAACTATAACCGTATTAAACCTAATTGCCAAACCATTGGTGAACCAGGTCTATGGACATTTCTGGTCGTAGATGTGGTTCACTTTCTGGAATTCACTCTGCTGGCTGAACATATACTTCATAGTGAACTTTTTATCTTGTAAACTCACTAGATGTCTAACTGTCCCTTTCGAGTTAAAGGCTCTGTAGCTGCAAGTACATGACGTGAGAGTGGACCACACGAGACTCACCATGTGTCTGTGATGTACCATGGAATAACCAAAAAGACATCTCGCCTGGCGACATGTATAATGTTTTCGTTGCGAACTTGCCTTGGCCCATAATGGAGTCATTGCTAACTATACATACAACACCACTGAAAAATCGGTGAATTCAAGCGGGCGTGCTTACTCTTATAACCTAGGAATTCAAGAGGTGACAGTTGCCATTTGAAATGCATCTATCATTATAGGCTTAATTACAACATCACAATGCTTCAACGTTAGATTGGTGCCATCTGCCCAAAACATCTGATATTGGTAAGCCAAAAATTACTATATGGTTTTTGTACGCATCCAAAAATTAGACTATTGTCAAAACACTGAATTGAACGTGAAACTGTCTGTTACTACATACTAAATCACATCAAAGAAGAGCAGTGAGGACCATACAAGAGAAGGCGCAAGCTTTGTAAATAGAATAAACAAGGATTAATGCGTCTGACAAGACAGCCTACGCTCCCGTGGTAGATTAATCCGGAAACTTCAGATTTGGTGAACTGAAACACGCATTTGATTTGAAAACAAGCTCTGCCAGCAGTCACGCTACAGATTATAGTAATCGTCAATGACAATTGTTTGTTTCTCAGCGTGTTTTCTGTTTCTCTTCATATTTAGTTAAGCGAATTTTGTGGGAAAGTGTAAGTTAAGTTTGTCTACACTTTCACTGAAAGCGTTACATAGAGTAAATTTTCAATCGGAACACAAAACAAGTTCTCTGGTGTAACGGAATTTTAAGTTTATTCGTTATGCTGATGGGTTTAAGGTGATTAGTTCAGTGCGTTCAATTCGTGCGCTGTCAAACTTTCAGTAGGGTATAGTGTTGTTCACCGCATTGTGAAACAGATAGCGTCACGTTCCGAACAACTGGTTTTTTGTTAACTCAGGAAAGTGTTAAGTGTCATTTGAAGACCTAATCAAAACCCAACATTTATTTTGCTACGATCAAACTTAATGAAAATAACAGTGATGGAAGGTAAACAGTCAAAAACTCTTAACTACGACTGAAACCTAGAACTAAGTAGATCAGTTGACACCAACTTGGGTTTACTTTAACATGTTGCAATAAATCAGAAAGACGACCAACCATTATACAAACACTCGTATTGCCGTGTATCTCAGAATATTCAAATTTCACATCCAACAGACTGAGATAATTACACCCCATGTTAGCCAAACGCTGAGACCCATATATCCCTGTTGAACCTGTGTTAATATTCCGTACACTACGCATTATTGTACAATCTGATTAAAAAGTAAATTATTACTACTATTGTGAATACGTTGATTCATTTTCACGTGCCATTTATCGCCCAACGTGCATGCGAGCAGCTGGTTTTTCAATTAGATAATGTCACGATGTATACGTACAATGTGGTAAGAATGTTATTGTTTTTCTAGGATACACATATAAAACTGATTATTCGATAATCTAAGCTTCAACTTCGTCGATAATACTTATGGTATATTTCTCCAACAAAAATATACAGTGATGCTAATATATGAGTCTTCTTAGTCCCGGTGTAGAGTTTCTTAAGGGGAGAATGGAATAATCTGAGACAAGTTGAATTTCTACTTTACATGTGAAACATGTTAAACTGAAGTAGGGAGATTCCGGGAATTAAAAGAAGATAAATATTCTGCACGAATGAATCTGGTCTTGCATTTCTGGCGTGATGACGTTTTTTAACACATTTCAGGTGAACACTTGCGGAAAGATATCCTATACTGTTGGACTCAAAAACTAGGCATCCTGCTGCCGTGTTTGATGAAATCGACAATAAACTACTAGATAACTTGACAGTTACTTATAGTGATACACTCAGCTTAGTCGTGTATATACCAATAATGTCGGTACATCTTATATAAGCTGACGAGTACTTACGTTTTGTTGTAACGTCCTATTTTCAAAAATCACGTCTATAGTGAGCGTCGATCTCGGAATCAGGCATGAAAATCCCAGCCGGAATTGTAAATATGGTAGAGGATAACTGTCCCAGTCATCGTTTGTCTGTAAGGAGCACGTGACCTTATCAAGATCACGTGGTGGTTCACATGCTTAAGGATTCCTGTTCACCTGAACAACCAGCAAATTTGGTTTGCCACGCAGTGGCAACTATATCAACAACTTGTAAAAATTTGGGTACATCACACGATAGACAAATACTATATGTTTCATGCTAGTTCATATTTACCTGCACTTGTACTGTGGGTGTACTTCAGATGAGTAAAGTATACAAATTTTCAGGTCACACAATAATTACTACAAGGTGAATGTTTAAAACCGGTTAAGTTTCTCATAGTGGGGGTGGTCTTTAAAGTTTGCCTCGTTGTACCTGCTTTGTGATTACAAATTATGTACAGCAAACTCCAGTTCCTAATAAACCCCAGTAGAGATGCCGTTTGATCTGCATGAACATACGTCATACAGTGCCATTCTTTTGTCTATTGCAGTCAAAATTTCAGCGGGGAATGGTCTCGGATAGTTTTGAACAGTGATGGTGTTGTTCGTGGCTCGGGTTGATTGTTTTGGTATTGGTATGTTCGCCGAGCTTGGCATTTAGGTTGCAAACGTTCCATCACCAAGCGAGGTGACATCATCAGTGCGTAATCGTTTTAGCGTATAGTTTTTTGAGCGTGGAGATTGGTGAAGTTCGATGGATGCCTGCTGTTATATAGCAGAGTGAGTTGACCTTTTGAGCTGAATTCTGATTGGTCGCTCTCTGTCCTTTTTGATCTTTGACCTGATCTACCATTGAATGATTCTTGTTGCTTTTGAACTTTGACCTGCTGTCTGATTGGCTGTTTCCTGCAGTTCTTGAGTCTTTGATCTGCAGTTTGACTGGGTGTTCCCTGTTACTGTCTAACTCTGACTTCGAATCTGATTGGCTGGTCCGTGAAAATTGATTGAGTGAGTCCTTTCTTCGTTTTGAAGATTCCATTCGATTGGTTATTCATTTTCTCGTTTCGACTTTGGTCTGATCTGTTCAAGTTGCTCCGTTTGGGTTTACCGCCATTTGGACTTGTTGGTGTCTGCATCTCTTCAAATCCTTGGTTCGCATTGGCTCATAGAATTTGTCCAGCTCGATGTGTTTGTTTATTAATCCGGCTGATGAATACCAGGCTTCGAGAAATTCTTTTGCATGTGTGCTGTTTGCTCGCGTAAGGACTTCTGCGGTATTCAAGTTGAAGGTGTGTCCAGTTTCATCCTTGTGGACGGAGATCAAAGAAAATTGATCGTGCCTCTTGATGGCTGATTCGTGTTCATGTATTCGTGTTGATAATTTCCGTCCGGTTTGGCCGACATAGTGTTGTCCACAGCCGTTGCATTGGATTTTGTAAATGACGTATTTCTGCCGGTGGGTTTGAGTTGTTCTTTTGGTTTTGATAATAATCTTCGTAACGTTGCTGTGGGCTTGTGTGCTGGCGTAATACCATGTGGTCTCAGGAGCCTTGCGGTCATTTCTGATACTGTTTTGATGTATGGTAGTACAGTTCGTTTTGTTGGTGGTTCTGTGGAGTTAGAATTTCCTTCTTTCCGCAGTAAACTCTGTATGATGAAACTCCGTGAGTATCCGTTGCGAAAGAATACTCGGTACAAGTAGTTTTCTTCCTTTCTTCGAAGCTCTGCGGTGCTGCAGTGTGTTTCGGCTCGTTTGAACAGAGTTCAAATGCAGCTCCTTTTATGGCACACCGGGTGGTTGCTGTGAAAACTAAGGAGTTGGTCCGTGTGTGTTTCTTTCCGGTAAACTGAGGTCTCTAATGTTCCATCAGGTTTGCCGCTAATTAGGACATCCAGGAACGGTAGCTGATTGTCGGTTTCAATTTCCATTGTAAATTTCATGTCGTTGAAAACGTTGTTGAACATTCTGTGTGTGTGTCTTCAATCCTTGAGCCTTTGAGGATTACGGATATATCGTCAACATATCGTATCCAGAGTTTTGGTTTGATCGCTGGTAGCGCGATATTCTCTAGCCTCTGCATGATTGCTTCTGCGATGAATCCGGATATGGGAGAGCCCATTGGGGTTCCTTTAAGTTGTTCGTAGATTTGACCATTGAATTTGAAGTATGTCGATAGACATAATTCCATGAGGTTGCATATGCTTTCCGGTTTCAGTGATTCGTTCGGTCGGGGATTTTCTTCCAGTAGCTTTCGTAGTGTTTCTTTGGCTAGGGTAAGGTCAATTGACGTGAAGATTGCTGTAACATCAAACGAGATCATTGCTTCGTCTTATTCTATCTTGATATTTTTCAGTTTGCTCAAGAATTGCGGAGCATTGCTGATGGAATGTTCTGATCCGTCGATGAGATGTCGTAGTCGTTTGAATAGATCTTTGGCCAAATTGTACGTCGGTGTTCCCGGTAGGGATACAGTTGGTTGCAGTGGGATACCATCTTTGTGTATTTTTAGCAATCCGTAGAATTGAGCCGTGGTTGCATCATTCGGTTGCATTTTCCAGCGCTCCTGTTTGCTTATCTCCTGCGTAGCTTCAAGTTTCTTTAGTGCGGTGTTGATTTTGTTGGCCAGTTTTGTGGTAAGATCAGCGTTGAGTAGGCGGTAGGTGGTTGTGTCGTTGAGCAGCTGTTTCGCTTTCTCCACGTAATGTGCTTTGTCCATGACAACTGTGATCCGTCCCTTGTCAGCTGGCAAGATGATGATGTTGTCATTCTTTTTAAGGTTGTTCAATGCACGTTGTTCACGTTTGGTGAAGTTATTGGACAACCTGTTGCGGGTCATGACTGGGACAATGGTTTGTCGGATTTGATGTTGGGCCTCTTCTGGCAAGCCGTTCGATTTCATTGTGTGCTCTAAGTTTGCCAAGTATTCTTTGTTTGTTGCGTCTCTTATGTTAAAGTTGAGTCCTTTGACAAGGACGTCTTGTTCGTCGTTGGATAGTGGATGGTTTGATAGGTTTCGGATCCACGTATGGTTGCTGGTGTTGACATTCTTCTTTGCCAATTTTGATAGCTTTGCTTCGAGGGCCATTCTCCTCTTATTCCTGGTCCTTGCTACTCGCTGTCCTATCGCCATCTCTAATTTCTGTGATTGATGTTCGCCTATTATTTGTTTGCAGTCTGCTCTTCTAGTCGTCACGATGTTCTCATACTTTTGTAACTGATTAGGAGCATCTGTTATGGTCGATATGCCAACGTTTCCTATCAGCTGAGATAACGCAAAATATTGCTTATCAACTTAGTGTGTTCTGTTATTTCGCTCCGGGTAAAAAGACTAGTCATGGAAGCACCAACTGGAAATAAAAAAACAGTGACTGCGCTTTCTCCTGTGCTGATGGGAGAATGTGAACATAACTAACAAACAACTATGATAACTCGGTCGCGCCTGGGATGAGTTTATTGGTGTGATTACCGAAACGTAGTGGCCTGTATAAGACATAAGTGATTTTGTCACGTGTATTTCAGTTTTACTTGACGTATCACTTCTGTTTTGTATTCTGCTTGTTCAATACCATACACTGTTAAATACGCCGGGAAAAATGACGTCAATAAACCCTTTCCATCGGCTGTTCTGAACGCTTCAACCAAACTTGCTAATTCAAGAAAACCTGAAGGGATCATGACTTCCATTAAAAGATCTTAAAACAACAAATCAATCATTGTTCTGTGCACTTAATCATCATTGAAGTGTTAGACCTCATATTACACACATACTGAGGTTGTCAAACTGACCTATTGCTTTCAGCTACGAACATTTTGGTACCCCTGTTAAAAAGTGCAGAGGGACAACAGTGTAACTGTCTACTGCTGGTTGTGACGACATACACAATAGAAGTTGGATTATTTCGTTTCTGAAACGTATTTTAAACTTGACAATTGTCTTCGGGAATAATAATACCAAAGCAAGACATCTTTAGGAAAATAAATGCTTCATTAGAATTGACCTCACTTACTTTTAATTCGCCTTGACAACTGGAATTTTTTAGGCAGAAGCGTGAGGATTATTGTCATCAAGTTCATACAGACTGCAAACAACGCCAGCACGAAAACGACATTGCGATCCGCATTCCCTTCATTGTGGTCTGATTCCTCTTTGCCTGATATAGACCGGGTTGTTTGCACACTGCTCAAACTGTCCGCATAGAATTCCGTGGCTCTGGACATTTTGGAATAGGGATTGGTTTGCTTGAGCAGATCTAGTGATGTGATTTCGTTGGTCCCGTAAACTGGTCACAGGCTGCAAGGAATAGTAAACGAAATTGATAATATAAACACTTTTATCGGAATTGTTTACTTCCTTGATAACCGAAGCTCAAAGCTGTTCAGACGAATTTCATAAACATTGATCTTATGCATAATTGGTATTGGCAACATTAGTAGTAGAAGTTCGGAGATTTAGGTTATTTCAAATTGAACGTCATCCATACTTGACCGCAGCCTTTGCATTCAGAAAAGCGTTTCGGCTAACTCACTTCGAATAGAAGTACGAGAATCAAGTTTCGCTCTTCTTAAAGCTTTTCAGTAGTGCATATCCTTTTCCGGATCGGTGCTTTCATTTCAACCCTGGTGCTTGTGAACACGGGGTTATCGACTGAATAGAACAGAGTAGTTCTATTTACTCTGCTTTCGAAATGGTCGGGCAAATTGTACACTATTCACACAAGGCTGCGGTTGAGCGTTTAGATTCGACTATTCGGTCATGTCTACTGTGAGGTTTCTGGCGTTATGGTTACCAAATTAGTCTCACAAGTACAAGGGTCAGAGCGTAAACTGCGATCCGGAAAAGGATGTGAACTACTGACAAGCCTTAAGAAGAGCGAAACTTCATTCTAGTACTTTCTTCTGAAGTGAGTTAACCGGAACGCCTTTCTGAATGCGAAAGCTGCGATCAAGAGTGGACGGTATTCAATTCGAAGTCGTCAACATCCCAATCACCTAAAACAGCACTACAAAAAGGTAAGTTGGATATCTCACCGGCGCACGTTAGAGAAGATTTTCCAGCTTACGAGGAAGACGCAGTTGATTACGAATTTACTTTATAATAATCAATTGGAAGTATAGGTACAAGCAGTTGACTAATAACTTAGATTCAAGTTTCTGAACTGCGGCAGAAATCACTATGTGATGCGTCCAGTGGGTGAAATCCGTCTACTGTGGTGTCACAATGGGCAAACGTTAAAGTTGTCTATGTCTGCATACACGTCAGTCTTGAGCGAAAGATAACGGTAGTCGTGTAAATGGATAAAAGCGATATAACTAACCGGGAACGTGTTAATCGGACCACCGATATTCAGTACACACATCAAAGCCTATCAACAGAAGTTAGCTTGCACACCGATTAAATCTGGTGTTGAGGATGAAATAAGCAACTATCCAATTTCAGATATTCTATGATAATTGCGATGGCCCCACTGAGCGGTTAACCTCATTAACGACAGCTGCGTTACCATATGTAAATGTTTAACTGCTGCCACATATTATCTAGATTAACGATGACTACCTTGATTCCATAGGAATTCGTAAACAAAGCCGCTTTGTGGACCACTCTGAGACCCGGTGGACATTTCCCCAGGTGCAGCGTTACATCTTATCTGATTGGAATGTAAGAAAAACATTGTCGGACTAATCTCAGAATGTTTGGCATTAGCCGACAATGAGTTCAATCGAGAGACACGGAAGCAAATACCAGTTAATTCGCCCCATGGAAAGTGAACAAAAATTACAGCATGATCCCATAGTCCGTTCAGTGTATCCCCAAAACAGGTTATCAACATTGTGGCGTGTGAAGGTCAATATACTTTTCACAAATAACTCGTAAAACCAGCACATAATCACTTACTTCTAGGTCAACAGAACATGTTGCAGATCCTAAGGATATTTTCAAATAAGCGCACAATGTGTTTTGTGCTTAGCTCACACGGCCACAGATATAATTCAGATCAAAGTTCACAGTTCTGCCCTGGAATTCTAGAAACATTATTGAACATCTGCCCCTTCTGACAGAACGAGCTCGCTCCATGCAAAGTTAAGGTATAGATTTAACCAGCTGATACTGATATACCGAGATGCGGCAACATTATCTAATTACGAAGTGATTGAGATTAACCCAAAATTTAATATTTCTTGGATCAGGTAAAGGCTTTGAATTGTCAACTTGAACAGGAATGAATGTATGTCAAAAATAAACACCGTTGTGCAAAACCAGCAAAAGATTAAACCGTATAAAATGATCAAAAATAACATTTTTAAGAATTCGGGTTGCAGGGTAACTGGAAATGTTGCTATTGCGTGAACATACCTCTGAAACTCTGTAGACAGCTCTGCTCCAAAATTGCACAATGATGTTTTACCCTACTCCTGTTCATATGCATGAATAATTCTACTTACCATACGGTTGATCGTTAGCCAATAGGACAATGACAAAAAACACGGCTACCTCTATGTTGCTCAGTTGAACCCATTTGAACCGGTAGAGACCACAGAACACTTTGGGTGACGGTGAAGTTAATGTATTCTAGAGTTGTTAATTTACCTGTTGGGTATATTCCCTCATGTGAGATACTCGGGAATATGCAACCCTATATCCAGCCAGAACCGTGTTACGTGTAATCCAGTGGGATTGCTGAAAGATGTTACTCCATTATACACGGAAAATATTTTAGTTAATAACTTCCGTATTAGTGAACTACCAGTGTGTTGGTGATTACTCTCTTCGGTCAAAAACTAGCGGAGATCTTATTAGGAAAAATTGTGTAACAGTTAGCAAGTATTCTCGATGAGGCTCCGTTGTACAAGCGATAAGTAGATCGTATTTTGACTTTTACCGGTAGATGATACTTCAGTTTGTTTCCTTGCTAATTTAATTGTATCCAAACAAATCTTTATTTTTGGTGACAGTCATAACGCGGAGTGTGGGTGGTGGGTTACAGCGGTCAACCTACTGTCATACGACTCGAAATGATGTACATTCTCAATTCTTCGACTTTCCTCCAACAGCATATAAACGTGGTCTAGTCAAAACCCGGTTTCACGAAAGTTAGTCTTATTTGAACATCTGATAAACTAAAGGATTAACAAGAGATAATTTGGAAGGCATTTCCACCAAGTGACTACTCATGGAATTTCACTGTCACAAGGCAAAAGAGATTAGTAAGCGAATATTAACGGATTACTGCAAGGATGTATTTCTGTTTGCAAGAAAAATCATCTGACGAACATTCTTGTGCAAATTATCATCTATTGCTGCCCGAATATTTCCAGATACACATTTCAGTTCTGTTTAAAGCCATCAGTTCTAGTTCTTCACTATTTTAAATACAGTTCGTCTAATTAACCTGTCGCGATTTTTACGGCATAATTCACCAAGACGTTATCTGTCTCCTTCATTATGAACTATGGGTCTGCATCTAGCATTCTTTGGGAACATTCATGAAACTGTTTTTTGAATTACCTGGGGGACAAATCTGCATTTTATATTGAGGAAAGTGTCGAAAAGCCTCCGGAAGCAATTAGAACACCATTCATATGCATAATGTTTAAAATCAAGGTTCGGATTTATCCAAGACCAAACAGTTAACGCAACTTTGGTATTGTGGATTGTTTCGTAACCCTACTTTTGCAACATTCTGAAGTACTTCGAAAAACATCCCATAATGTACTGAAGCTATATTAAAGGTAGCTGTAATCCTGTATATTGTAACATAACATAGTCTCTTGTAAACCGGCGACTAACAAGATAACCCGTTATCTGATAGTCAGTTGTTTTAATCACCCCGTTCCTATAAATTGAGTCGAGTCCTTCTATTTAATTTATTTATTGTAATGTGCGACCAAAACCAGCAGGCGCGCACTAGTTGAATTTGAATTGGTGACGGACCGTGCTGCTTTGTTGTCGGCGCCGTCTTACTTATCGTTTGTGTAAATCGTGTGTATGGCTTACTGGGCCTTTGGCTCATGTTTGTTTCTTGCTGTTTCCTTTTACAGGATTGTTGCTGGAACCCCCATACTTCGGAAGAACGCTGTCTCTCGGTGTCTCTACATTGCCCCAATGTTGGTCCGTAAGTGTAACGGATAATCGGAATAAAAACAGCCGGCTTGCATGCTACACTAACTATGACTCCCACTTTGCAAGTCATTCTTCCGGTACATAAATTTAATCACAAGATTACAGTTGGTTGATTTGTTGAAAATCATACTTCTGAAAGAATCACGCGTTTGCCTCTTGTACTTGTCTTATTAGGGTTCATTAAGAAATGGCGATTTAACGTTACTGAGTTCCCTCTCAAACGCTTCTCAACCGTTCACGCCGTTGTTTAAGGTCATTAGTAAGACACAATCAAAAGAGGCTTCGAACATACAACAATTATTGTCCTGCACCAAGTCACCGATCAAAAATGAAATGCTTCATCAGGACACTACTATTCGAAGTTGCAGTCTTTTTCACTTACATATAATTGAGCCCGGTAAACACTTCTGTGTGAGTAATTTTTAACGTAGGGGGCACTTAAAACGTACTTTGCTAATTTAGTATGAAGAGGTTTAAATATGTCTAACAAAACTAGCAGCATGAAGTGCCCGACGTGTTATGTACGGTGTTTTGACTTTGTTTCTGTCACAGCAATATGAAAAACACCTATTTATCATGTGTCCTTTGAACTACACATTTTATCTTTTAATAATCGATCCACACTTCTTAGTGCTACCTTTTTAAATCGTGAATGTCGATAAGACAACCGCCACAAAATAATATTTAGCCGCAACTTCACAGTCCGTGTTGTGCTTGTACTCTTCACTATTGATGACAGCCTTGGTTAACAAATCAAACGTTCTATTTTCATGATCTTATTGTTTTACTATCTAACTAAAACAGTACAACGGAACTGTGTATAGCATCACACTGTGCTTAGTTCGCTGAACCTACCTTTCACAGTTTGGTTACCCATACATGGACCAACAAACATTATGAATAAGTGAGGTCATATTATCCACTGATAGCAGTCGCCGTGAGTTTACCCACTAATAACCGAGAATGGATTGGGTACGCATGTCGATTTTTGGTCATTTAAATAAATACTGTTTGTGATGTCTTTGTCACATAGTGGCAGTTTAAATACGCAAGATACTGTATCCCTAAAGCTAGCTGGTTGGCTTTGTTTAGAAGATAAATGCAATGTCTGTGAATTGGTTAGATTGTTTGACAAACAGCGCAATGTTGTGGCCTGCGGACCAAAACATTGTTAGCCGGACGTGAAATCCGCAGGTTTTAAGGTATCTAATAGTAAAATACCTGTTGCAATGAAACTGAATCTTAAATTTTTCAAGAATTTTTCAAACTTTCATCCCTGGTCAGTGTACCGTTAATCTTACGGTTGCACATGGAGGCGATGACATGAAGGTACTGCAGAAACTGTGCAGGAAATTACAAGGAAAATTGAGAATTTTCCCACTAACGCGTATATAAACAACCCTATTTTATAAACTTGTATAAAAACGATTCTAAGGATATTATTCATCATGCTTTTTTAGTCGTAGAACCACGTCAATCGTTAATGTAATCAGGTCATAAGGTTGCTATATGGCTGCCTGATATATATGCAGTATTATTAAGTAATAAGGGACTTGGTACACATAAGTTGAACATCACCCGAAGTTGATTGTAACCGTCGCACTCTCATAGACAATCTAGCCGGCTCTTTTCGAAAATGAACACTAGACTGTTACAGCTAACCAGGAGTGCACATCTTTACCATAGCCAAGGTTAGGATCCCAGCTACGCTTTTATGAGGCAACTGTGGCGACCACTATGACACTAACGTTAAATTAAACATGAAACGACCAGCAAACCTGATCACCATTCACAAGCGAAAGTAGTTGACCAGTGGCACATTATAAATCGGTGGTGACTAACGTGAGTTTGACGGCCAACAATGTTGACTCATGAAAGCTTGACTGGAGTCCTAGTCACGGTCATGGCAAAGATATGCATTATTAATGTGCCCTAACAAGAACGAAACTCGGGTCTATTGCTTCTTTTCAAAGAGACTGAACTAAAATATCTTCCGGCGTCCAACAGCTGCGATCAATTGTGAGTGATGTTCAATCTACGTAAGTAATTATTCATACCGTCCAACTTGCTCCTGACACCTATTTCATTAAGTATTCGGCATAAATACATCAACACGACCTTCCTTTCTAGAATAAGTTCTTTTGGTGTATACCCCTGGGGATTAATGTTGTGCAGTCGCATTATATCCACATGGTTATCCTATCGTAGTTCGTTCGGAGGACAGAAATGTTGTACTTGATTTAGCTAGTAATTTCCCCCTAATCAAGAAGTATTATAAAAATAATGTATGGTAGGAGAATACAATTCATGCAGGACAACCAACTCTATTAACTTTGAGAATGAGAAACGCTTTTTAGTATATAGTTAAAAAGAAATGCGCAGAAACAGGTAAACAGTAGCAAATAACCATTCGCGTTATTTCTTCATCAACTCAATAGACTCTTGTTTAAGAAACTCGAAAATTTTCCGCAGAACATCGTTGTCTGTAATAAGTTATAAAACATTCTAAGTATACTCTAGTCACTCTAGTCGTAAATAATAGCAGTGAATGGCCCAGTTGCATCGAAGTCCTGGCAGTTGACATTTGGTAATGAAAGCCGAACACTGATGTGTCCTTCACGGTATAACCAGAACTTGTACAGAAAAAGTGTAATGGAACCACTTCGTTATAAAGGCCACTATGAAGCTATAAATGGCCGTGGAACAACTACAAGTTAATACGTTTAGCAGCTTGAATGGGATGGATATTCCGGAAAAACGGTTAACATACCCAACGACTTATACAGGGTGGCTCCCGAAATATAAATCGCGTCTAAACGCAGGGCATTATTTTTTCCTGAACAACTTGTGGAAGCCTAATTAGGGTCAATAAATGTGCGTTTATGAGTGTGATGCTGAAGCGCTACATTTTTAATGTTGTCAGTCAAACCGGTTCCAAACCACTCTCCTGGTTTTATGTAATCGTTTGGAGAAATGGTAAATTATGTTATTTATATACAACAGTGGAATTATTACATAAGCGTAGGCTGGGTAAAATTGAATCTGTTCTTCAGACCATTTACAGAGGAGAGATGTGGTAAACCGGCTACTAACTGTTGCCACCTGATATGTTTGTCCGGTAGACTGGTAAGGCGGATGGATGAATTTCTGCGTCAAGGTATCACCCTTGAACAACATAATAATAAGCGTTGTTCTCGTCTTACGATGGTGACGGCAATACCTGTCCCTATGACAACCATGCTCCGAGTTGAAAACTGGTCAAAACGGTTGCTAAATTGTGAGCCGGCTATACGTCGGAGTAGAGGCTTTTCAAACATAGTTACCGGTAGGCTGAACTGGACATCTGACTGCCTGATGTATTGACCGCTGGATATTTGTGAACAATGAAGTAGCCTCTGGCGACGTTCTCTATATTGACATAGAAACCAAATATATCAATTAAGCTGTGAAGACACAAGTTCTGTAGATGCCTTTCAAACTTCTACCCATCTTTGTGCCAGGCAACAAAAAGAATCTGTATATAAACTTCAGAGGTTGATTGTACCTGTGGATCCGTATCAGACCGTACAAATTAGAATTGCTCCATCAAAATTTATGTAACTCCTGTTCATTGTAATGATCGACTGAGACTGTCAACAATCTGACCTTCGTATTCTGCGCTTGGTTCTTCAGGCATATCCTGCAAATATTGTTACGTTCAGAAAAACTAGCAAGCTTGTGGTGTACGATCAAATGCTTAAATGAGGTGAATTTGTGAGTATTTTTAGTGACATTCGACAATGTCTTATTTGAAGTGACCTGAAGTTGCATTCAATTTTAAAATTAGTTGGTGTCTCTTTTATTAAACTAAACGAACTTTAATTCATTGAGTAAATCCGACAGCGTTGCTCTCATGAGAAAATATCAACACCACTTTTGGCTTCCATGGAAGCTATTCATTTAATTTGACTAAACTATTTTCTAAAAACCAAACGGTATATTTACTAAAGAAGATCTTTGTGGAAGCCGGTAAAGCCCTAATCAAAAATTACCAAGAGAAATAAAACTGCATCAGTATTTTATGTTTGAACCTGTAGGAGACTATATGTTACCAGATCAGCAACACAAAATTGATTGTGACAGTCTACTAACATTTGGCCAGGGTGAAATATTGAATGTGATCATGTCAAAATAATTTCAACATCCGCTTCCGGTCTTTGTGTCCCCTATTAGCTGGTTCTCACTCTGGATGCTGAAAGAGAAAGTGATCAGCGCAAATCACTGTTGAGAATAAATAAACACAGGATCTACTTGTGACCCAGAAACGCACAGATGTGGGCAACTAGATACACGACAGCAATAGGATTCAGTTACCTATTGCGTGTATTCCATTCTGTGAATGTCATGGGTTGGAGGATGAATGTTTGTTAGTAGTTTTTCTGCTTTGTCCAGCTGTGGCCTCTTTCCGTGTTATCTGTTAGTTGTTTGGAAATGTACGGAAATTTTAAATTATGTGGAACAGTGAACAAGAAATAAAGCTGTTTAGGCCTTTATACAGTTTTACACTTATCCGATAAAGGTTGAGGCTACAATGCATAGCGGATCTGAAGGTTATGACATTTTTCATGTTCGACAGTAGCTGAGCCCTATGCGGTTAGAATAACAACATTAAAATAATTAACCAATTGGATTTATCTGATGATTGTGAGAAAGTTTTCATAGTCTTGAACGTACAAATGCATATTTCACGTTTGCTTACTCCTCTCTGACGTTCAGTTAAGTGGCCGAATTCGTTCAACCTTTCTCTTCCCTGAAGCTGGCGACGTTTCATAGTCAGTCCTTTTATTTGAAGTGGGCATTTCAAATATTAAATCTAATGATGTGCAACTTCTAATATAAATTCAAATCAATCAATCATTCTTGTGTAGACTGTTTTTCCGAAGCACATGGCACTCACTTTGGAGGTACCGTGCTTGGATAACAGTGAGTATGCGGGTATGTGGGCAAATGTATTCAGAACACGAATAAGCCTTTACGTATGATTGAAGTAGTAGGCAGGAAAAGGAATCAACGATTCGCACTTGTGTTAAGTCGCCATAATGTCCAACAATTAAATGCTGCAATGGCCGGGCAAAGAGAAATCAATACAAACAATACTGCGCCATCAATCGTGAAGGCCGGAACTAGTGATAGGAAAATGGTAGTTTGAAGAACAGTGCGAAATCCATGGTAAACCTTTAGACTGCTTAAGTTCGCTAGTGGATCATTCAAATATCTCTGTCACTACAAGTGTGCCGCTCCCATTGCGTCACTGTGAACTTCAATACAAATACTCATTAGTCTTGCAATATAATGGATGTGAATTGCCAAGACGTCTTGCGAACCTAAGTTTACGTAACGCTATTTAAGATCACTTCATTTGTATGTATACCGTTTTCAAACTGTATAATGTAAGCCTCCCCGAAATAAATGCAGTTTATCGGGTGAACATTATACCGCTGTCCCTGGTACGTTTGTGAAATGTATGTTGAAAGCAAAACAAATGTATTTCACTATTATTTACAAAAAGTCGGTTTTTGTTACACCCAAACGCATATCGACAGTTACTTGAATAAACCCCAGCCAATTTGGCAATAAAAAGAAACCCACATCAGCGCCCAGTTGGGTGTACAGACTATTAAGTTAATCAATCGGTTAATCCTTAAATCATGTTGAACATAATTATTCCTCGTTTCAACGATTGTTGATTCTACAGCTGACCTGCCCATTAGATCATAATGATCACACGTTGGTCTTGAAACTTTCACAGTCCGCCGACATTACGCAATTAGAGTTTCTTGTACAGGACGACTGACAGCATTCGGCAACTGCAATAAATATTGCAGTGCGTAGTATTTTTACAGTCATCAAATCTACGTTTATCAGTGCGAAAAATGCAGTTGTTCCAGAAGAACCACATGGCAATAGGTTTAATGGTAGACTACTTACATGACGCATTCAAACTGGGTGTTCCAGATGGTTTGTATATATTAACGTTCATTGGATGGGTCTCAACTAAACGTGGGTCTGTATTCAAGAAATGTTATTTTTGATTTATGAACCGATAAAAGTCATTTGCAAAATTCCTGAGCAGCCAAATGTACATCCGTCGGTAACTTAATGTATTTCGATTTATCTCTCCTGAAGCCCATTCTCCTCTAACAGTTATTTGTCAAAAAACATATTCAGGTCAACCATAAATGTCACCCCATAATTCGAAAACAACGAATCACATCTCGACCATTTCGGATGGTAAAAATGGATAACGATCAAAATGTCATTTTACTTAAGATCTGAAAATAAATCTGAGATTTGCGCATACTTTACTGTAATTCATTTGGACGAGCGACATAATAACGGATTACGAAACTGATGTAAACAATTAGATTATTATATGCGATTAATCATCAGATTACCCGATCGTCTCGATAGGAGACACATTTACTGTTTGTTAACTCCAGTCGATAACCCCGCGATTAGTACTTCCTGAACAGGTCGAAATCTCCAAGCTCCGATCGTATGATAATTCGATCGTGCCTAATTCGAGGTCAATGGCGCACTGGTAAACACAGTTGCCTCATGAACAGCATGGCTGGAGTTCTAGCCCCGGCAGTGGCGAGGATATGCACTACAGACGAGCCCTAATGAGGGTGAAACTCGTGTCTAGGGCCTCAGTCGTCCTAATTACTTCGCCTCAAGCAATGTTCACAGAACTCGTGACTGAGTAGTTTGGATTCTTTGAATCGTAACATAAGATTTTCTAATTCTGCCTGTTTACTAATGAGCTCAAACTAGGGCACTGTCAATTGTAGAGTCCTTGTATGAAGTGAGAAGATATTCCTTTTTATGATAACACTCAACATTGAAACGAGTACGAACAGGAAACGATAAAGATCACCAACTTAAGAAAAATAGTTGAAACATCCATCAAGAATACTTCGGTATTTGTAATTGTAGAATGAGTTCTAGTTAGATTATCCAGATACTTATTTATTATGCTAAACCTCCGAATTATGGTCTGTTCCTGAATAACTAAACCACCATGTAAACCGTCAAGTTTGTTTGATAACAAAACCCTGAGTTTAAGAGAGACGTCATGAATGCTGGTTTTCCGGAGGCAACAGTATGAGCTCCTAACCTTTCGATTCTATTTATTCGGGCTCATACTGAAGGACCAATCTGCTTACATGTCTCATTAAGCATAACAATAACGTTTGATCAGTAAGAATGAAGACAGTAAGTAACAACGTCCCATCCAGCTCATACTGATAATATGAACAACATACTTTTGTACGTATAACATTGATTTTGGTTGTCAAACTTGGTTCCATCGATCACTAGCAGGTTGGAACTGCTTCTTTCAAAAAACACATTGACCTACTTAAGCAACCCAAATTTCCGGGGATTAACAGAGCCCTGTCTATCCAACAATAACAACTATGTTCATTGTTCACTGTTGGACAATTGGTTGTACAACACATAGAACAGTAACACATTTTCCAAATTATTGGTTTATACATGGCTTTATGGGACTTACTGCTAATCAGTAACCGTTCTTTTCAACCTATAATTATTGTGTTCAACATAAAATTAACGTGCAAGTAAGAATGAGGGGAAACTTTGTAAAAAGATTATCATGTACACATAGATTTAGGAAACTGTCCAGTAGCACACTGGTATACGTATTTAGACACCACGGGGAGAAGCCTTGAGAGAAGCTTTGAAAAAATATGGTCAACATGTATTACAGAAGAAGAACGTTCTTGTAAAGAAGAAACAATGTGGAAAGTCACGTTAACTAATGTCACCTTCTGCTACACAATCAGCGATTATAACTGGAGAACGACAGAACAAACAGAGTAATAAACGAACAAAAACAAACACTTTTTGAGATAATGGGAAAATGTTTATTGTTGCAAGCGTCAGAAATGACGTTGAATGTTTGACAAACTATCAGTAGCATGCTGTGATTTAAATAAGTCAGTAGAAAATGAAGCTGCACAAAATTCAGCGAGTTTTAATTTTGACACAATGTTTGAACTAACGGATATGCGATTTCAACGAAACAAAATTACCGACCACGTTTCAGTAAGAATGGAAAGCATGTCAAAGCATTTTGTTTAATTAAACATTGGTTGACGGTCTCCAAAACAGTCTGCTAGTTCTGTTTCCATGTTTTCTATGACTTAATCGTGATGTTAGTTAGTAGAGTTACACACTAAGCAGCGCCGCCAATGTGTCTACATATGAAAATGTCACCGGTTATTGGTGAAGTATGCAATATGTATATCAGAAAATAAGGGATATAATCACATCTGGACGAAATTTTAAATTGTTTTCATTTTCGGGTGCTTCAAAGCCATTCGGTTTGCTATTTTGCATGTACTGTACTGAGTAAACGTCGAATAGTTCAAGGCAAAGCGAATCCAGTTTTTCTCATGTATAAAAAGCAAAATCTTACACTGATCCATAGTTTCGATAACAATAGTACAACCAGGAATGCATCATCTCACAAACTCGACGTGACTGTCTATACCTGAAGACAGTGACCGAATCAATCGACTAGGAAGAGACGCGAATAAAACACGCTAATTTCTGGTACCAGTTTAACAGGATAATGAACATTAAGACTGTTTTCAACATTCCATATGTTGATTCGCTGATACTGTGCGAATTCATTTACACAGTCAGATTTCAATTTTATTCTGGGACTGCTGACTAAAACTGGTCAGTCTTATTTGACCTATGGCTTCCTGCTTTTCAGAAGAAAAGTTACCATTTCTCAAAATGAAACGTAAATAACTCGGAAAAAGTGTTTTGTCGGACTTACATAAATTGAAATACAGCCACAGATAACGCACTGTATTTTCTTAAATGGTGTATTGTACAATATGGAAAAGTTAAAACTCCATTTTGACCAATCACAGTGAACCATTTATAAACCAATCAGAAACAAGAAGCTTGTACCACTGGACTCAACTTCATTTAATACACTAAAGCATTAAAAGTCGCTTAGAACTATGAACTATAAACTTTGTTCAAAGGACGGGTGCTGTTGAATGCAGACAAGAATGAGGAATATTGATGTGATGTATCAACACACCGTGTAAACACAAACTGGCAACTTTTAAACTTGTGGATGACATAATATGGAGTTGCTTCGCATCGTTATCTGAAATCCGATGTAATGACGCTGACAGCATGCTCCTCAGATGATTGGGTTGTGTATCACACAGCGCCTATTATTCAATCGCATTCGTTGTTATCCACATAGTACTTTGAATTCCAACGACCCAGGTTAAAGATGCTTCATCGCCCCGAGCTGAATCAAACTTTATACACAAATTAAGAATTTTTGGCTATCGACCTCAAGAGAACGGACGAAGAATGCCACCCTTGTGTAGCCTGGCATATTTCAAAGAAGTTTAAACGTCTAACAGGTCAAAGAGCCATGCTGATTACGACAACCAACTTTGTCGATGACCTAACATTTCCTGAATGCACAAAATTGGCTGAATGCCACTGAGGCACTTCAAATTGTTTGCACGGCTAGCTACAGTCGAACACTCGAACACTTCTTATCAGAGAGATGTACCTTAGTCTCTGTAACCCTTGGGATCAGACCGTTAGTATTTTTAGTAACACCGCAGCAACAAAAGCAACAGTGTTGTCCAATTTTTAGTTCAAACTTAGGTAGTAGATTTATCCCGCCTACTGGTGCAACTTTGAAACCCGTTTCAGTTCAGGCTCCAGAATAGAATATCCTCATAGGAAACCTTATCCGGGTCACGTTTATACCTAAAGACCTCTTTATGGTTATATTCGGCATGAAATTAGAATAACGACGCAGGGGTTCTATTTTATATTCATACTCTCATCAGGAGAACAAACTAACCAATATTTCTTTCATGTCCTCAACAACAGGACAATACATGACGATCCAGTTGCCATCTAGGCTGTGCATCTTAAGGAATTTCCTGAGAATTCCCAGTTCAACGTGGCCAAATAATTGTGCTCAATATTGCCGCTCAAATATAAACAGTCTAATCATATTACGGCCTGCTCTGTCAAACTCATGGTTCCCATTTGTAGGCCATGTAAGTGAAAAATCAAGAACCTTTGACAGATTTGCAGTTATATGGTATTCACCGCACAGAAAGAATTCCTAGCGTTGTTGCATATTTTCTCGAAAAGCGTAACTTATTTCAACTTTCTATCGAAACTGCATGTATCTGACTCTGACATAGATAGTTTTCTTGGCGCATCGGCTGAATATCGTTATTAGTGATATGCACTTCCATGGTAAGAGCTGTGGCTCTACGAATTACGCCTAAGTCTCGGTTAGAAGTAGCAAGTGTTCAAATATGCAGTCAGATACAAGTGAACTCACTGTTGCATAAAGTTAGATAGAGTAATTATGGAAATGTTAGGCAGTGCTCGATAGATAACCTTTTATGTGGATAAAGTAAGATTACAACAGCGTTATACTTGATCGTGATTTCAAAGACAATTAACTGAAAATGCAATATACCTGTGTGCAATAGAATAAAGCGTGTCACCAATCACCAAAATCTTTTCAGTGAATTCATTTAAACAACGTCGTACACAACTAATTCATGGACACCGTGAAGCTTATCTTTCCCACAGAAATCTAAATCATCATGGGAGAAACTAGAATAACCAATAAATTATCTTCCATGATATTCGATCATTTCCTTTGCAAAACATTCATTTGAACAGCACTAACTCAAGAAGGAGTTCACACAAACTTCACAGAAGATTAATCGTACACACGCAAGCATGCGAACACACGGATATAGTTTGTAGAATGCTGACCCATTTTTCCTTTGTGCTGTGTGTGTGACCGTAGCTATCACGAACTAGAAACGACGAAGCAACTATTTACGAGATGGTTTGTTCAATCGGTAAATGTAATGAACAGAAAATTGTTGGAGTGGCGCTTTACTTCCACATTTGAAAAGTCCTCAAGAATATTATTGTGTAACTGATCAACAAATTATTCATTAGCACAGTAGGAAAATAAACGTTTGGATGCTTACCACACGATATACTTTATTTGCATTCTAGTTGAAACGAAAAGAACAAAACAGATATTACTAGCAAAAACAGTTGAACCAATTACATAGATGATCGAAGTGCACCTATTAAGGTGGGTTACTGACTGTTTTACTTTGACTCACAATAGTATAATACTATTTTATCTTCATTATTGTGAGGTATTCAAACAGCTTAAATATAGCTTGTGTTTCATTTGGTGTGGTTTTGAATAGCTTCACATCCGTCTGGGTACAACATTTACAGTTACTGCTTCTGCAGTGAATGGATGATACCACTGTTATACAACAAATGTGTATATACGTTTTGACAACCTTATGAAAAGATGGTGTTTGTTGACGTTATGTATACCATATGTCCATATATCTAAATTAGTTGGATAAACTGGTTTCAATAATAAGTTGTTTCTCCCGCAAGATTTCGAACAACACATGTATACGGCATAAACATTTTCACTAAGCATTTATGTATTTCTTGAACATAACTCGGACGAAGTCAAAGCATTCTTAACTGGAATCTGAAAGATTTACACAAGGTTCACCTTTTCACAAGAGAAACGGTCCTTGACGGTTAAACCGATGAAATGCAAAGACAGAAAAAGTAATCACTAACAATCAGCTCTCCCAGATCAAACATACAATGAGAATTTGTTTTCATTGAAAGGTGGCTATCTAACAAGAAAAGCTAATTCAACATGACTCACCCAATCTACCTGCACAACCCTAATTTGTTCGTTGGTCACGTGAGTTCTACCCACCGGCAGACAATCGGTGACGGTGATCAAGGTTCCGGGTGCATTAACCGAATAGAGTTGTAAGTTTATCAACAAGATTAAGTGGGGCACAATGGGCCCTTCGATGCCAGCGGAAGGCTGACGATTCCACTTATTTTGTCTGCACCTGCAGGCCCGGATTTTGCTGAACACCCAAACACAATTGTTAACCATGAGAGAAAGCCTCTTCACAGTGACGAGCAGTTAACATCCCATATATCAGCTGATCTAATGTATGCTATCTCTGCAGTTGCGTAGGCTATCACCTTCCATCATCTGTATGTTTTCTAATGTGCTATCACATTGGTACATCGAGATGTTAGTTTAGGATGAACTGGGTATCTTCTGTGGTAAGCCTGTCCATCTCTAGATTCGTTAAAATCAAACTGATCGTATTAATGCAGTGTGACAGGGAGGTAAAGCGTGCAGCATATCGGAGTCTTAAGATTGTCCGACAGCTTGTACTGGCAGAATTGTTAACCGGGTCTAGTCAGTAAGCACTTACAGACCACGACATCGGGAACACACTAGGGCAGAGAAATAAAGCAGTTTTAGCTGAGACAGAACGATCGCCCTTATCTCAATAATTGTAACCATACTGAGTTTACGCACCGTACTTGAATTGGTTAGAGCGTTCGCCAGTAATGCTGACTTATAATTTTCAGACTTCAGTACAATCCACTCGTTCCATTATTTATTAGGCACTTAGCTAAGGCGACCCTGGAGACTCTAATAGGTCAATGTCGTGAAGACGTATTGCGTCGTATAACACCTAAATAATATCACACAAAAATGATAGTGATCCAAGCAAAGTAACATAAAACCAATCTGAAATTAACAAGATTTGATAAAGTTCCACTGTTCCCTATCATAAAGCCCAACCTAAAAACAGAGATTTGTAGCAGACAACAGGTTTGGGTGTATTATTGTGAATAGTATAATAACAGCTTCACATCTTTTCACAGCTAACTGTCTCTTCATGCATACACAAACCACGAACGAAATCGTAGATTAAATGTATACTGATAATTCGGTCGTGCTTAACGTGAGGTCAGTGGCGCAGTGGTAAACACGGTTGTCTCATGAACAGCGAGTCCATGGTTCAAGTCCCGGCAGTGGCGATGATATGCACTACTGATGAGCTCTAATGAGAGCGAAACTCGAGTCTAGTGCTTCTTTTCGAAAGGGGTCGACTGGAAAGTCTATGGGAATGCGACAGCTGCGGTCAATTGTGGGTGATGTTCAATCTATATGAAAACTCAAAATCCCCTACTACTCATCAGTAATCATTGATTAATCAAATTTCACATGATCTTACCTTACCTGTCACCGGTGCTTTGACTGAATACCTCTTGACGAACGCCATAGGTAATTAAAAAACCAAACATATCCAGTATGAGCTTGCCCCAAAAATAGCAGTTATTTTCTGTTGGACGATCTAGGTTCTAACACAGAGTTTTATAGACCGGCGTTAGCATTACCTTCTTGAAGTATTTGCCTGTTCTAAACCGTATATATTGTCACTAAATATGCGGTTGAAGTAAGCTTACTAGGGAAAAAATGAACCACTCTCACCAGGTACTCTAGCGATCATCTCTCAGCTGAATCTCTCAAAGTCCAGCGTCCACACATATGAACTTTAATCAAACTTCTTGTAGAGATGTCATGATTTATCGGTCCGCCTCGTTCACATTGAAAAGACTGACAAATTGTTATGCCTGACAGTCAGTAGGATGGGCTGGTTAGAGTTGTATCGAATCGAGTGGGATGGTAACTGAAAGACTGAACAGCATTCACAAATGTCCACGTTACAGAAGGGTACCAGGAAGTGCACAGCACCAACAGTAACAACTACAACTACAAAAAGAACTTACGTTGCCTATTCTAGATAATTTGATTCCAGTTAACACAAAAGTAGAATTACGGCGATTTTTAATCGAGAGTTTCACTGTTTTTATGGCATAACCAAATCAGCTAACTTAGGCCAACTACCCATGTCCACACGTTAGCTCAGCAATGTAGACTAAATGGCTTTGTAGAATACAATACGGAAATCGGGGAATTCATGATGTTAACAATGAGCGTCAACGTGGAACAAGTAGTGATTCGTAATAATTTACAATTATGACCCTTCGGTTGCTTAAAATGGGAGGTTAAATTCACGTTTACCGGAGCTTGACTTCTCTTCAACAATTAACTGCTTTCTGTAGAGAGCAGAATATCCAATGACAACTCTATGACAAATAAATGTGAGCTTCTAGAAGCTTGAGTTTATAAGGACATTAGCAACCAACCAAACGGAATGCTGAAGAAGCCACAAAAAACTTGATTGGTCTTGGGTTTAATTTGTACACTCTCCAGCACCAACAAGTGGCCTAATGTCTGATTTTGTAAACCAGAAAAACCTGATGGAAATATGTACCCTCATCATACAAAATATAGCCGTTCACATGTAGATTTCAAACGCAATCATATATTCATCCAGTTGGGTACCAACGAGTTAACCGTGTGTTGATCCCTCGAATCCAAGTGTAGACAGTGACACCAGGAGGATAATCAAACCCGGTGACATGTGTATCGCTACTCAAGCCCATAATAATCCAAACAAACGCGGTAGTGGAGTCATTGGTAAAATCGAGTCTATCGGAGCAAACATACATTAATTCTACGGGAGGTTTTGCTGTCGTTCTTGGTGACTAATTTGGTTCCAACAATATGACCAATATGACAATTTTTCAGCGCAGTTTTGTAAGTTGACACTACACACGTACACTGCTTTGAGCGTTGTGCCCGTTTTTGTAGACAAACTATCACCTGTATGCATTCAATTTGGTCAAGCTTCGATATTTGCGTGACGGGGCATACCGACCACAAAAACGACCGAGGGTATGATGCATGCGGTCGTCAGCATATTCCTAATGTCGGACCATCTTCCGAAAATGACCGGTTTAGTTAAGTCTTGTGAAGCAGCTATGCGCGGATCTATCTTACAGCAACCACGTAATTGGCGATTACAATCTCCCCAATAAGTAATAGTCATTGTTACTACCGACTATGTTTTCACTTAGTAAGCCCATAGCAATATGGTTTTTGTATCCCCATCTGCACTGAAACTAATGATATGATCATTACTCTGCTCAGTCGAGCAAAACTACGATGTTTCGATCTGACTGATGCACACAAAGATATCCCGAGCAATGTGATATCACGTGGGGTGAAACCTTGTAGCCATCATCGCTCGGTTAAGAGTGTATGTTCTGCGAAATAATTAACAGTTGTGTCTCGCAGAGGTCAGCTAACAATAAGATCTGTTAGCGATAGTGGATATGAAGTTAGAGTGAAAGCAAACAGGTGAATGAGCAATTACTGACGAGTGGTCAAGAATGAGGTTGACGTAACCTGACTACCACTCAGTCAATCTTGTCTTTTACATTTAATCATACTTTTTGGACAGTCCCTTCCGAATCAAATTACTAGCCACACGTTTCGTACTTGTTACAGTTCAGCATTAAAGAATCTCGTAAAACGGTGATTTAGGTCCCGTTAGACGTGCATTTGGTGTAATAGTGTCGAATATGATGGAATGAATCTCAAGTTGAGCACCACAGATTTATCACATCCAAGTGGTCAATCACTTTAACCAGTCAGTAATGTTTGTGTTGCTAGACTTTATGTAAATATCATGATTAGCAATGAATATGTAGCATATGACTAAAACTAATGGGTGTTATGACTTGTTTTTTGAGGTGTTCCCTCAGACACTTAACAGCCGCTCCACGACACATCCGCCTAGCGGCTAATCTCTTGGCTTGATCACTTTACCAAGTATCATAAAACAGTCGCTGTAAACGTGTTTCACAGGACCATAATTCAAAAGTACCATTTATATTCATTAACCATCAGTAAAATGTGATCTTTTCGAGCTAATTTACTTCGCAGTGTGACTCCCTGCCATCCGGGATTTTCAGTCGGTCCGCCAATTTCATCTGATACATTTCAATTAATACCAACAATCCATATGCCAGGCATGAATACCAAAGGTTGTACCGTTTCAAGTGGATTATATTTCAATCACAATATGTTTCACTGTTACGTTGTGTTGCGTTTAGCAGGAGTATTCGCACTGGCAATCCGGATTACAAAATAAGCGTTTCTTATTTTTTGTTATTAAATAATTTTCTGCAATTCCTGGTGTACTGCGTACAAATTTATGATTCGTTTCATTGTGAGTTGATGCGTGAAATTTCTTCTGCGCGTGAATTAACAATAGCCTTAAAGTCGAGTCAGTATGAGGCAGAGGCATGCTGCGACTTACTGAATTCTGTGTCATCGCCCCTAACCCGTTTGTGTCTTGACAGTTGAACCAATTAACTCGAGGCTGGATCGATCAATCGATATGACGTGATTTGATTTTTGCTGCTTCGTTGGCAGATACGTCTCCTAACACCTCCCGTTTTTTGGCATGTGTCATAGGTCTGACATCTTGGATTCACTTGTAGGTGCTTCACGGGTTTCTTTGTTCGTTTAGGCCGCCTAAGAGGAAGAGAAATTGGTGCTGTCTCGCCGATTTTTGACAGTGGCACGTCAGCCTTTATCCCCAATACGAAGGTGCTCAGTAGAATTTCCCAATGTAATGAAGGTGAGTCTGGTTTGATCGGAAATAAGCCAGGGTTCCTCCGTAACTGGTTGATATGTCTTTTCCAGGTGTCTTCTCCGACAGTGACTTCGTTGATCACCTTCCCATTACGTTTTGAGGTCACGGGAGAGGTCCATTTATTTTGACTTCGGAAGTCTCTTGCAAGCACCGAGTCGCCAATACTGAAACGCTGAATGCATTGTGGATAACCTATCCTGTGTACTTCGTTGGGGAATGTGAGTGGTGAAGGTCTGATATTGTCGAACCTTGTGCGAATGTTCCGTCCCAACATACATTCAGCTGGCGAGACTCCTCCTGGTGTATTGCGATTAGGCGTAGTGCGATAGGCAGTCAAAAAAATGCTGAATGACATCTGCTGGAGTTTCCTCTCCTTCGGCTTTAAGTAATGCCCACGTGAAGGTATCCACGAACTTTTCAGCTTGACCATTAAATTGTGAATGATACGGGGGAGATAATTTTTGCTGAATGCCGTGATGCTCACAGAATGTCCGGAAAGTTGCGGATGTGGATTGTGATCCACTATCCGATACAATAGTCTCTGGAATGCCAAAGTAGCTGAATAACTTGTTGAGCTCTGATATTAGTGATATAAAGTTCTGGTTTATCATTGGAACAATTTCCGGTTACTTGGTGAGTGAATCGACCATGATCTTGTAGTATTGACCATTAAGTGGCCCCGCAAAATCCAGATGGAGACGTTGCCACTGTTTTTCTGCGTCCGGCTATGGTTGCCACGGCCACTTCCGGGGTGACTTAGCTGCTAGCTAACATCCTTCGCATCTTTGATAGAACCGCTCAATTTCCGAAAACATCTGTGGGCAATATATATAACTACACGTGAGAGCTTTCATTCGGTTGATACCTGGATGGCCGATATGAAACTATCTTAGTACTTTGTCATCTAACACGTATGGTATGACGACCCGATCACCAAACATGAGACAACCGTCGATAATGGAAATAGAATCACGCCTATGAAAAACCTGCCGGATATTGGAGTCCAGGTTGTGGTTATTTCACCTTGTGGGCACATACTGCATCACCTTATGTTGTCGAAGAGGACTTGACGAACCTCCTGTTCAATTGTAACCGACGCAATGATGAATTCGTCAGATTGTTTCGAGTTGATTAGGCGTGACAAGACATTAGCTTTGCCAAATTCGTGTGTCTGTTGAACAGTGTCTGTTCAGTGCTTAATTGCCTACTTTCATCTGGCATTAGTATATTTCATGTTCGTATTGTCTTCACTACACACGATTTGTACACATGGTTATTTTTAACACTTATTTCATGTACTTCTAATAATGTTGGTCATACAGCAAGTGTATACCAACACTTCAGGCTTTCTGTAGACCAGCAACGTTTTAATTCCACTAAAGAGGTTCGCGACTATTTTCCAGATGGGATATGTGTTACAACTTAAATCTACGGAACAGGAACGCGAATAACTGATACGAACAACGGTGACCGAATAACGCGAACAGAAACCTCTTTTGATTGGTCACCTCAAACTGCGAACGACAAGAGCCAATGAGAATACGGACAAAGCAGAGTCCGGATAAGCAACGTATTTAGCCATCAGACGCTTTGCAAATTTACGTGAGAAACTGGTCTGTATTTATAGAAAACCCTTGACCTTGTGGCAGCGTGAGCGCGGAAAGAAATATTTGAATCCCACGCCGATGCATATCTCAATAACGGCTTGCAATTTATATTTTCGGACAGCAGAATCGCGTTACTCGGGTCAAGTTTACCCTGGCCTTAACAGCATGCATTCTTCTTAACGTTGCCTTCCTAAGCTTATTCGTAAACCAACGTATGAATTTTCCAGTCTAGGAGTGAATACACTTAACCACTCAGATTCATTTCACTGCATACAAAATCCTTGATTGTGTATTCCAATTGTTCTGTGAAGTATGTACGAAGTTTGGCAACCCAGTCAGTTGTTTCTTATTGACCACGGCATCATCATTTGTATGTGATAGACGTCCAAAATGAGAGAACCATTCGGATAATTCCTCCAAACTCATCAGACTTTCATTTGACATTTTTTGATAGGTGCTGTGGCCAGTGTTTTTCTTCGGGAGTGAGATAGATTTCAATGTTTTTGAATTCGGTTGGATATGGACGAGCACTTCTTGAGAGAGTGTGCATCTTATTATTTGAGCGACGAAGACATCTGATCACGTTTACCCACCATTCCACTGCGTCACAAGAAATCTAGTAAACAATCCAAGGAACAGACAGACCGGTTGAGGATTCTTAAACAGATTATGCCAGAATCTGTTAGCTCACTGCTTGATTCACGTTACTGCTGGATTAGTTAAGAAAAATGCACATCCTAATTCATCTTCGGATCCATTTTCCAATAAAAACTTACACTTTTGGTAATCTTTTTTGTATATGGTTTCAGCAGTTTTTAGTTTTGCTAATGTAGTTATTGTTAGCTTTGATTATGAGATTACATTCATTCAAATTCATCCCTAACAGCAACTGATTAAATATGAACCCATCGGTCGTTTCAATCAACTAAGTCCCTGCATGAGAGGACAGGAGGACGTATTTTAAAATTACATGTCATTATGTTAATCCCACCAAAAGAACATCCGAACTGAGTCAACTCATAACATATTCCTAAACGTGCTGTCTACCTATTAATGCAAAAAATACTTATGTAAGGTTTAATGTACTTCCCCATTTTTTCTAAATCGACATTAATTTCTTAGTCTCAAAAGTCAAAGTGATGCAGAAACCATAACAAGTCGACAAGGATGCATCGGAAATCGGTTTATAATTAACTGATATTTTCTGCCTTAGATCATGACACTTCCAATGACGAATTTTATCAAACAATTTATATTACAGTGTTTCTATATTGGCCATATACAACTGGCTTTTGTAGTTAACGCTGAATTACGAACCCCAAATATGTAAATCCTCACAGATGAAAAGAATTGCAATGTATTTGTCATCAACTATATTTTCATGATGCTAACGCGTATGCCAACGCTTAAGAAAATCGCCCAAATTATCAATATGTTCGGTGTGCTAGAAAACGGAACATACTTGTGAACAGTGGGACACAGAAAAACAATTGGAATGAGACGTTTACGTAAAGAAAATGCCTCTGTCCGATTAGCAACTGAGGTTACTATATTTACCAGTGTACGGTTAATGTAGTTTACTTTTGACAACTTACAACCTGTGTTTGATACAAAGCACTACTTTTGATCAATAGTCTTTCATGCAAGTCAAAATACAGAATTTCATTTTGCCCATTTGAGTACGTGGTCTTAGTATCCACTTTGTGACCACTCTTACAGTTGAAAAGCTGTGTTACGTTCATGTAGTGGCCACGGTTGACCTCGTTTATCACATCGTGTTTAGGTTGAATATGCTTCATATAATACTGTATTAAAACGTGAATTTTGTTAAGCACGGTCTTTTCAAGTTCATTTCGGGGAAAGCTTGTTACAATTATTTCTTTTGTGACTGTGTATAAACTGTCAATAATGAGTACAGTCCAACAGTTAGGATAAATGTTCATAGAGAGTCATAATGTGCGAAAACCTCCATCAGAACAAATGGCCAACGTTTGAGAAGGTTAGATTTACATGACAATGATTTTCAAATGTGGCTACAACAGGTATTACAAAATGGGAAGATTAATACAGTCGGTCTCAGAAGTAGATACATCAACGTAAACCGATGTACTCATTCGGGCCTAACAACTACCAGTAACCTCAATCAGAGTAACGCAGCCTGTCGATTATAACATACATTTCCTCTATCAATATATAGGTAATTGTGGGGAATTCCATATGGGCAGAAATAAAATCACCCTTAGTTTCAGAGTGGAGGAGCATTTGTACAGAAGGGTGCGGAAGTTTGTATTATCGGATAATGGCCATATCCTTCTCGGATGTAATCATCTATCGTCATAAATTGGTTTGATCTGAACTTACCTAAACAGATCGTGTTATCGGTCCTGCTTGTTCATTCAAAATCGCATCATATCGCTTGAATCCAAAATCCCTGTTGCTTACTGACTTATACGTTATCAGTTGACTTGAACTAGCATTAACGTCCATGAACTCGACCCATCCCGAAACATGCTACTCGAAGAAATAATTTTCCAACCCTGTCGCGGTTGTTTGATTTCAGAAAACCATTCACGTCTGTACATTTAGTACATATGGGCGATTACGTAATTTGCATCTGTGCGTTTCCAGTATCCCTGTGTTCTAATTGTTTCGTTCGAACTTGTGAAAATATCTAACTGCTTTCAAGATTTAATTGGCTTGAATCAGTATACCAGACCAACCGATTCAGATCGTCGGGTTTAGCTAAGTAGTCATAGTTAGCCAGGATCTGTAATGGCTACAGAATTCAAGTGACAGCTGTGGCAGTTGGCACTCTGCCATGATATCCACGCTTGTTTGCACAAAAATGTTTTCTCCAAGCCTTACGGTTGTCCCCATCCACAACCTACTCAATGAAGATCAAACTTTGGTGCAAACGGTTTTCATCTTTCATGTGAACATGTAAAAATAACGCTTCTATTTGCATCTAGGATGTTTCTGACCACGTATAACATCTCACGTTTTTTGTCTGAAGACTGTATTACCGCCATCTGTTTAACGTTCAAAAGAATAGTTGAAAATGTGGCCGTTGGTTGTAGAGTTGGTTTGATTACCTGTGGAGTTGCAACCAACCAAATACACACTGCCCTTCCCGTGTAGTTCAGGGTACCGGCGTTGTCACGAAATGTGATGCACAGAGAGCACACAGAGCACAACAGCGACAGCTGAGATCAATTGTGGATGGTGTTCAGTCTATATGAAAACCAAAATCCCTTACTACTCTCTAGTAATCAAAATGTCTCACAAAATGTTCATGATTTCTCTGATTTCAATTTGCAGAGAAGTCCTAGTCGAAGGGTCGTCGACTAGAGTCAACAGGATAGTTACTGTATCTCCTATCGAGACGATCAGGCAACCTGATCATTACTCACAAGCGAAAGTGATTGGGCGTTCACATATGATAATTCGGTCGTGCTTAACATGATGTTAATGGCGCAGTGGTAAACACGGTTGCCTCATGAACAGCGTGTCCATGGTTCAAGTTCCGGCAGTGGCGACCATATGCACTACTGACGATCTCTAATGAGAGCGAAACTCGAGTCTAGTGCTTCTGCTATTCGAAAGGGGTCGACTGGAAAGTCTATGGGAATGCGACAGCTACGATCAATTGTGGGTGGCGTTCAATCTAGATGAAAATCGAAATCCCCTGCTACTGATCAGTAATCAAATACCGCCGAACAAGTCAATGATTTCTGTGATTTCAACTTGCAGAGAAGTCCTAGTCGAGGGGTCGTCGACTGGAGTCAACAGGATAGTTACTGTGTCTTCTCTCGAGGTGATCGGACAACCTGATCATTACTCACGGGTGAGAGTGGTTGATCATCTACATATGATAATTTGATCGTGCCTAATGTGAAGTCAATGGCGCAGTGGTAAACACGGTTGCTTCATGAACAGCGTAGTCGGATTTCTAGTCCTGGCCGTAGCAAGGATATTCACTACCGATGAGATCTAACGCGAACCATTTTTAATACTTCCTTTTGGAAAGAGCTGTTTGAGAAAGTTACCTGAATGCACCAGCTGCGTTCAGTCATGAGTGACGTTTATTTTTTAAGGATATCAAAATCCCCTACGACTCAACGGTAATATACTCATAAATTGAACATAATCCACGTTTGATTGAGGCTTCTACATTCAGATAGTCTCTTTAGGCTGTTTTGTTCGAAACGAAAGCACTAGACTTAAGCTTTTTCTTTGTTAGGGCCCATTATTAGCGCATATCCTTATCTCGGTCGAGACTGGAAATCTGGCTAGGTTAACATGAAGCAGTCACATTGACCATTGTACCAAAGACCTCAAATTAGGTACAAAAAAACTTTCAAGCCTAAACACTCAGTTTACTCGAACTCCCCGAAGAACGCTATAGCGACTATCACGTTGCCCGATCTTCTCATAAAACGTGACCGGAGTTCCATTCCTGACCGTGGCAAGGATATGCACTATTGACGAGCTCCAGTGAGAACGAAACTCGAGTGTGGTACTTTCTTTCGAAAGAGGTCGTGACTGGAAATTCTTTAGGAATGCGATAGCCTGTAGTACTTAAATTCCATGCGAGAGATTAGATGGAGTTAGTTTGCATAAGGCTTGTGCAACAGAAGTCTGTTTGAGAAATAAGGGTCTTAAAACCGTTGGTTAAACACATTCAAGGGCTTCTTGGAGACCCGCCTCCAACAATCTTCGAAGATAAAGTGTTTAAAAATGTTTATTCTATAATAACCGTACTACAATAGAGTCTCAAAGGTCGCAACCAGGTTAAGAGGACATTGTGAAAGGGGACAACTATCCTAGAAGCACCACCATTTATGTTGTTTCTAAATTAATCCAGTTAACTACAGAATGCCAGTGTATATAGACTAAGACGAAGATTTTTCATACAGGAACACGTCGGATTATTCAAACCAACGCTAATCAGTGATAGTAGGCTTTCTAATTCTGTTTACTTGACAGTCGCTCCGATTGTTGTATCCCCAGTTTGTATTATGCTTTAAACAATCGATCATCACTTTGTCTGAAGAACCCTAGAAACGCAAGCTATTGTGTGGGTTCTACACGGTACGTATGTGAAAAAAAACGTGATCGTAAGTGATGCCAACCGAATTTCAAACCCTATAAAACACTGATTTAACCAAGGGTCCTGTGGAACAAACTTGAAAGAAGTCAAGTTTACAATTTGCAATTGTTATGAGTTTACCACACCAGTGCATCCATCCTTGGTAACAGAATGTAAGAGTTGTTTGAAGTTTGTATTCTTCTGGTGCCGGCCATCACAGAAGCTGTAAAATACTGGAATAAGGATGAGGTCACATTTAATGCACTAAGTTCACCCCTGAGTGCCTGACTTCATGGTAGCCATAAACATTAGGAAGATGGTGTGGTAACGTATATTGATGATTATCTGGTTTAAAGCGCTCAATTGCTGATCCAGAACCGAGAAAAAGAATAGGTGCGGCAACAACGTTTATTGGAAAGACGAAGCGAGTTCCATTAGGCCACAGAGGATCTAAGTTTATATGTCCAAACCAGTACGAATCACGTTTCAGAGGGGTATCGGAAAGTGCACTCATAAAAACAATTCACATAACTTACAGGTGTTCGATCGCGCAGCTGCAGTCTGATTAACTGAGTGAGCTCGATTAACTGGTATGTTTTTATGAGTGCACTTTCCGATACCCCTCTGAAACGTGATTCGTACTGGTTTGGACATATAAACTTAGATCCTCTGTGGCCTAATGGAACTC
>JTDE01002730.1:40483-91921 GCA_014338405.1 Paragonimus skrjabini miyazakii | reverse complement strand
CCTTGTGATCACTCAAACCGTTGGTTAGAGACGCTATCCGAGATGGCTAAGTGTCGCAGTCAATGGCGGACCTGTATCCATACCATTTCTAGTTCTTCCACTTAGTTCTTGTTTTAATAATTTTCAATCTTCTTAGTAACGTTTTCTTCTAGTATATTCCACGTTACTGTTGAGGTGAGCGGCGGCCCGAGCCACAGTACATTTTGGTCAGGCTCATGGCTGTTGTGATGATGATGATGATGATGACTTCCCCCCAGATCTTAGTTGCTGACCGTGATTTCAGCCGAGTGTTTTCTATTCGGCCATAACTGAGTCGTTTGTCTGCGATTTCACACAAACTACGAGCTGTTTTTTAACGTCAGAAAACGAAGCAGCCAGCACTAACATTTTTGCACCACGTCAATTGACTGAGGGTTTTGAACAGCTTCTCAGGCGACGTAAATCAAGTGAGTTGCGCTAGTTCAAGTTGACGCATGTTCCAGTGGATTTTATGGAGCAGGAGTAACTGAAAGGTTTTTAAGCAAATTACGATAGCTGCAAGACTTTATCTAACCGATATAAGGTAATAATATTGTTATTCCTCCTCGCGTCAAACGAACGAACCTACCACAGAGAATTTCAAAAGATTTCCTTTATTCCACTGTTCCGGCTTATTGTTACTCTACATCGATAGGTGCTTCATTGTTCATTTCACTATCGAGGCGCATTTTTGTCCACATTTCAGGAGGTGAAAAGGTCAACCTAATTTCATGATTGTTCAACTACTGTTGTATTGAATCCAGGTTTCGAGACTGTTCCTGAAAAATCAGTATGAAAGAGAATTATTGCCCTCCATTGTTGAATTTAGATAAGAATGCCTTAATAGGTCGACAGACTACATGTCAATCAATGTGAACTCAAATCGTTAGTGAACAATCTTACCAAAATATAACTTGGGAAGAAAAATTTGGTTACCGAACCTGATAATTGACTTATCTGTGTTTCCGGTGCATGGCCGCTTATTCAACAGCAAATTATATAGCGTCAGCTCGGTGATGTCTTGGTTTATAAGTGCACGTGTCTGTGCGGTGAGACCGTCTGCATGGTTCGCCATTCACCGAATGTCAGTGTGCCTGTAACGGTGCACTTTTCTGCCTGGCTGTACTGATTCATGTGACTTTCCAGTCGGACAAGTGACTTTTGATCTGCCTGTGTATGAGTGTTCCCATAGTACAACCCACCGTTTTGCCGTACAGTCATGCCTAGTTGCTGTTGTCTGCTGATCTTACCTCACATTTGTCACCCTTGCTACGATAAAATAATGCGGCCTTATTGCAACTGCGTTCTACACCAACGACAAAATGATTCCACTGTCTGCTCCGTACAATACACAAGTCACTTTACTAACTGCGTCCTGGAAGTTGTGGGGCGTAACACGTATAAAATCCACCATGTTTTCTCAAGAGAAGTTGCTTCTCTTCCGGTAGAACACCCCTGTGTACTGCCCAAGTAGGTTGTCCTGAGCTGTGCATTTGCTTCCATATGGAAATAACTTAACTCGCATTAGAACTTGGCCCCAATGGAAATATATACCTGCACACAACTTGGCGGGGTGGGTCCCGGCTGAACCGAGTAATCACCAGCAGACGTTACGTGGATTACCTGATCAGATTTGATTCTCCCTCTAGTGTATGTGTTTATGCGATGAGCTCTACTGTCCTTATCTACGACTTTACTGTAACCCGCACCGAATAAAATGTCGCAATTTTTAAAGTACTGCCTTTCACGATATGCGTGAGTACCTCCGTAGTTTCGACTGAGCATTAACAGATGAACCTCACTGCGAACGTTCCCAATTACGCCTTTCGTGCAGCCAGTCGCTATTGGTACTCACTACTAATAACTACAAGGCCAGCACCAAACTAGTAATATTTGTGGGACGCCGTCTCACTTATGGAAAATGAAATCTCTCATCCAGCCTACCAAATAATTCGGGACATACTCGCAATCGATGTAAGGATTGCCCTTCGAGATCATCAATCCAGTTTAGCACACCTGATCGACAGCTATCCTGAGAAAATCTTTATCCAACTTGTTAACTCCTTCCAAAGTCGGAGATGCTGTACCGCGATTAAACAGCACCACCGAAATTTCAACATACAATCGTAAGACTGCGGGACTTCTGCGTCCTCGGTGCGCCCCGGTCCTTGGTTATAGCCTGAGTAGGAATCCACGAGTAAAAGAGGCAGTACCGGCTCAGCAGTTATACTTGTGTACAACTTCGCTAATATTCATAAGCGACCGTTGAGTCCCTCATGTCAATTTAAACAAGGTAACTCAGCGATACTCAGTCTGTAATTCTAGTGGTACCGCTTCACATGCCTGCATTGATAAACCCCACTTACACTGCCGTAGTGTATAGTAAGCGGCAACTCAGATTTTCCAAAGGGTAGAGCTTTCAGGGTGGAGGACTCATAAAGTGACCTCGCAAGATAGCTACCGATCAACGCATTATTAATCCACTATAACAAAGTCAGATAGATATGAAGGCGGGGGTCTATCGAGCAATAATATGAAAGAAAGTTGTGATAAGTGGGCAATGCTTATTATAAACAAAAAGAAAACGGTTATACTTGTATGGACCAGCGATTTTGTAGCTTCTCCAAGGATCCTGGCTGCAACCACGTCTTCCGCGCGTTTTCTTTGTACGCATGATTAGGTGTACGCCTGCTATAGGAGGCCTGATATGCACTCAGTGCCACTTTCTTCAGTCGTGCAACCAATTACATGCAGTGAATGTTTGTCCCTTTCTTAACGACTCATCTTCAATGCCGTTTAACCCGGACATATGTGAGCGTTGTTTAACGCACTTGAAGGTTCCACGCACTTTTTGCTTGGCGTGTGTTTGAGCGCCGCCGAGTGGATTGTAGCCTATCTCGCTCTCCTTTACATTTTCTTCTTGGTTGCTGCCGTTGGTCCCAGACTAAGCTAGAGCGGACTAATCATATTTCCAAACATTGCTGGAAATATACGGTTTGTTTCCAAACCCCACCGCGTTTTCTAGTTCGATATCCTTTGAACTGCGTTTCGATGGCTCTTCAGGAAAGGCGTACTAAACTGTTAGTGGACGAAGGCCTAGTATACACCAACTTATCCACTACATACTCTGTGCATACAGACTTCATCATCATTGTTTACTACACGCAGCCAGCGACAAGAAGGAAAACTGATAACCAATCTACTGTAGATTAATCAGGCATACTTGAGTGCATTCATCAGTCCACATCAAAACAAGCACGGAATGTTCAACGTATCAGACAAAATTAACAACTCCAACAACGATATTCACGTTGATCCTGGTAAGTGTCTCTGACACCTACCTAATTGTGTACCAAACCAGTTTTATCCCAGTAAACCATAAATATTCTGTTTCGAATCAACAGGTGTACAGCTAGCCTGATAGACTGCATATAGCCGTGAATCTTGACTGGTTTGACAGTTGTTCTATCATGCTTCGCTAAAGTCATTAACAGCATTCTGTACAAGCGCATTCGCGGGCTCTCCTCGGTGATGTGTCCACTGACGCCGAAAACTTTTGATTTTATAAGTGCTACAAGTTTGTTGGTCTTGAATGATTCCTTTGAAGAGGGTGCAGCCGGCGCGTTTTAAGATTTTGCTAAGGGGTTTGCCAAAGGATTTTTTGGGTGCAAGACTGCAAACTGCCCTTTAGTGGTTCAGCAACCGAAGGCAGCTCGAAAACCTTGGCTTGACTTTGGAAAAACGAAGGCGGACAAATCTCTTCCAAAGGAAGGTTCACATACGCTGAGGTTTCCACGAAAAGACCACAACCTTTCTCCAAGAGTGTGTGCAAAACTCTGCCGCCGACTAACCATTTCTTCTTGCTACCAGGACTGCTTTCTCAAGCTCTTCCTGCTGCTCCTTATTCTTCTTGTGTATCCAGCCAAACAAGAAAGTAGTCTTCAAGTGCATGTACACTAACTGTCTGAGACATTGAAACAAACTAACAGAAAGTACAAAATTGGCTGCCGACACTGGCCTGCACCTTGAATGGAAGCCGTAAATCATGATTTCTCCATTGGCCGTCGTTCTAAAGATTATTTTTCCAAAAAACTGCTTTATGAGCTTGGTACTTTGTGGAGAAATTGAAATCACTGAAATCTGCACCATGGACTCACACCTGTTTGTCTTAACCGACCGCTAATTGAAAACGACTATATCGCACATCGTTTCCGAAATTCGCTCCAGCCGCTTTTGTAGTTGACTGCGTATGGCAACGATAACACAAGGGTGTTGAAGTAATTTTTGTTTATTATTTTTTAATTCATACATCATTTCATTTATTTGTCCATTTTTATTTGTAGGAAATGGATTATATTGCGACTTTCAAAAAGATACATGAGAGTCGTGAATTTCGCACTTTATCACAGTTCCAGGAGTGCCGTCAGAGATACGTGAATTAGGTGGGTGTTACTTTTGTTCGTGGGACGAACCGTAGATCGAAAACGGTTCGGAAGTACGATAAGATAAGGTGACATGGTTCCCTGAAGACGGTGCAGAACTATTATCGTTGTGAGAAGTGTAAAAGGCGTTGGGGTATATGCGGGGGTGTGCGACGTGTCTAGTGGGTTGACTGTTGTTATTTTGTTTCAGACCACGATCTCAAGTGGTCTGACGAGATGCTTGTCTCATTGTGAGCTTTTTCGAGTTGAAGCAAAGCTACCATCTCAGTCACCTGCTATATGATTCTCGTCCTACGAATTGTGGACTCATCACCAATGAATTGAACGAATGCAGGAGCTTGTTTCAACAGATGCTTATATCAAGCAGTATGTAGCGGATGTTTACGAGAAGATTTCCACGACCGCTGATTTTGGAAACACTCATTGCAAGCTAAAGCCCGCAATGTCAATTGGGTTTGTTGTATACCAGTGGCAACGGGAAATTAGAGAACCTTGATGAAGTGCCGTCGGTGATTAGTGCGATAGGTATGTTGCGCACCATGTGGGATGAAGGCTTTGTCCAGCGAACGCAAATTGGACTATTCCGAATTTTCCCGCTTGTTGTGAACGTGGACGCCACCCAGGGGACAAACAAGCACAAGTATGTCATTTAACACTTCCTCAAACTTTCCAAGCTGGAAGCTATATCAGTCCCTCGTGATAAATGGTATGGGACAGGACCGACCGGCGATGTATGGATGCGTTCGTAGAGAAAGGTACAGTTTACTACGTAGGCTGTTCAAAATTTTTAGAGAAATGATGGGCGAGCAAATTGCGGTGAAGACGTTTGTCATGGATAAGATGACTGCACGAATGAGGGCAACCCATATGGTGTTCGGTTTGCTACATCATGTTATGTTGCTTTCGCGTACGTAATGACGTACGTAAGCAAGTAAGTGGATAAAATTCGTTCGTCGTGCTCGTTACAAGACGAACTATTTTCGCAGCCGTTTTACCTCCACTGAATGGCTACGATAGGCTGTTAAGAAGAATAGGTTTCATCCTTACATCGAACACCGTAGGTTCAAACGTGATTACCATATCATCGGCAGAACCGATAAAATGTTTCTGAGGTAGTTGTTGTGCCACTGGCTGTACATCAAGCCTAAGCGGGCCACTCATGCGCAAATCGATGTTGTCCATTTCGGCAATCGCACGAATAATAGGCTGGTGAGTGCAAACGGATGATTTAAGAAGAGAACGCACCCAAGAGACAACCTAGCCGTTGCCGTTTTAAAAAAATGTGATTCCACAGCTAGTGGCTGCTGTGGGAGTATGAAATACGAACGACCTATGGATGCGACCGTCGTGAGGTCATCGCTGTTGGCTGGTAGGTGAAAAACACTCTTCACTGAATGACCGCGTTCGCAAGTCATCTTGTCCAAAAACATCTGAAAGGGCGGACTGCACGATACTATTTCGAAACAGTATCTCAGTGTAAGGTAAGCGGTTCCCTAATAGTCACCTCGAACATTGCATCTTCGCATGCAACCAGATGGCGACGCTTTCGTTGTAGATAACGTTCAGGGCACCTTTGAGTGTACTTTTTACCGTTGTATGTGGCTTTCTTGCATATACACTCCGTTTTCAAAGGTCGCGCCCCATTCATGATCGGTCGCTATCGGAGTACGGCTTGTCACTTCTACGGTTGGTGGGCCCACGGCTTTGGCCTCTTGCTGTAGCCAACTTCAACCATCACTACAAAGCCCTGCATGATGTACTTGGAAAACTGCATGACTACAGCAGCCGCATGACGGTGGCCTGTTTTAACAGCATCCCTGCCTTCGTTAGTAAAATAGTTGAGCGTGTTAAGACTGGCTTACCCTTGTACGACTTTCCCACTGGCTCATCTACAAACGGTATGCGGCCGAGGTGGGTGAAGAAACTTGAAACATGATTGCCAATTGGACACAGCGGTGAGCCGACACAGATGGACAGCTATCGACATGATGCCGATCAGCTGAGTTTTCCCTCCAAATGCATCCAACTAGTGAGCCTAGACGAGTATCCATTTTGTGGCAAGCAGCTTCAAGTTCATTCACCTGGCAGATGCACGTTTTGAAATTTTCACTTTTAACTGTTTTCTCTAATTCATCCATTGTTCCCACTCCACCAGTGTTTGTGAAAAGCAGGTTTTGCACACCACCAACAACGGATGTCGACTTAGGGGGGTCCGCTAGCGGTGTGCCGGCTGCACACAACCCGAAGAAAGCGCGAATCTGCATAATCTGGAGCGGTGATCCTCTTGATATAATCGACGACAGTGAGTTCTTTCACGTATGCGTACACAGTTTTCTTGCAGACGGTTCAACCGTCGAAACTATAATCACGTTTTTCTGTTCAATTACATTCAACTTTAAATATAAGCAAGCTTCTGAGCCTATGACACCGAGTTTTACTATATTTCACTATTAATTCTCCTAAATAAGCTAAAATTCTGGTTCTGGTTATTTTTGCATCAAACCCTATGCCATTGAACTACCACACATCCTTGTTTACGTCTTTGGAAGATTGAACAAAACGATTTTCTAGCAACAGAATTCAACTATTTCAAGAACTGAAACACGCCACAAAACTGCAACTTTAGTAACTTAAAAAATTTACCTGAAAGACTACAGAGATATTTACAGTCTACATTTTGCACAGAGCGACCCTCAAATTTTTCCATTCACAATTACATGGCTCTCTGCAGATATCAGTGATAATGAAGCGCATATTCCTGAGAACTCATTGTTTCGGACGGACTAATCTCGTTGCCGTTTGGGAGGCCGTGCTGTCTTCCCAAGTCAGAGGCTCTCAGTAACGACTGTCATAGGGGAATTTACCTCCCCAGAGAAATGTGACGCACTCCAGCTTAACTCCAATTTCGTAGTTGCGACACGCTCCTTTTCAGTGCTATGTTCCCTTGGCCGTCGTGCAACGCATCCGACAACGAAGCCTATCTTGCGGTTCTACACCGTCTGGGGTTTACAACGCGTATCTTCCATCTCATTATGGGTGACTTAAGTGCACACCAACTCAACAAAAAGCAGCCTCTCATGAGGAATCTGACTGTGGTTTCTTGAAATCCCTGACAACGTTAATTAATGGGAAGAGCTGGACACAGCACGCCGAACTACCAACAAGGCACCGTCCTGGAAAGACAACCCCCGACTGACTAAGTTATCGCGAAAGAAGCTAACATGGTACATAAACTGATAATCAAACAACCGTTGGGACAGGACGATCAAATGTTACTATCTTTCGATTTTATCTGTTACTGGCTCCAAAATTCCGTAACTGAAACTTGATTCCGAAATTTCCATAAAATAAACTGTAGCGAACTGATGAGAGTTTTAAGCGCAGACAGCCTCGTATCTGATTCTGTGAACTCAAACTACCATTCTTTCAAAGTTTCCATTCACGAAGTTGATGGGCCATTTGTTACCCGCAAACTGTGGAAGTCCTCTCGTTCAACGCTTCCGCGGAACATACGTCGCCTTCATGACGAACGTTTTCGTCTATTCCATAAACAGATGCTGATGGGTAAGCCGGGGGACAAGAAACAGGTGCGAACGAGAAATCTGTCAACGCCCACGAAAATCATACTGGTAGCCTGCGAGAACGCGAACTTTCTACTCAAGTACATGCGCTGCCAGAGGAAAACTAATCTGTTGGTGACTTCTTAGCGGCTTATTGATACGGGAAACCCCAACTCACAAGTGGTTGCCAAGGTGTTCAGGGAGTACTATACACCAGTCTACAATGTGGTTCCGCCAAACTGATATGCGATTCTCCCGCGGAGAAACTTCCGATACCCACTCTAGACAACTGGTTTGTCTGTGCCCGATGTTTAGGATCTTTTGTTCAAAATCAGTTCTTGTAACGCAATGAGACCAGACGCGTTTTATCCACTAACCTTCTGGCAGAGCCCTCCCATAAGCTATTCAAACAAACTTCTACAGGCACTCTTCCGGAGACACGGGAAGAAGCCATTATCACACTCACATTCAAGACAGGCAATTGACAATTTCACATTAGTTATCTGCCGATCAGCCTCACCGGCATCCCATGCAAGATGATGGAGCATCTGTTAGAACGCGCTATCCTCAAACATTTTTATCTCAGGTAACCTTTTCTCCTCTACTCAACACGTCTTCTTTCTTAACCGGTCATGCATAACAAATATGTTAATCTTCATAGATAGCCTAACAGAGGCCAAAAACAATGGTCTCATCTCCGACGCTATATTCTTTGATTTTGTCAAAGCCTTCGATTTTGTCCCACACGGTCCTCTTGAACATGGAGTTTCTAGTTTATGGCATCCGAAACGTGTTTCATCGCTGGATTACATTCTTTCTGGGTAATAGAACTCTCAGGTTAAAAACCGAATCAGATCTTTCTTCGTCCTTCCAGATCTGCGTTGGAATTCCCTAGGGAGCCGTACTTGGTCCGCTGTTATTTTTGTGAGACATCGTTGATCTTTCCGGCCTTATTCCTAACAGCGCTTTTCTTTGTGCTGGCAACTTAAATATCCGGAATGCTTGCGATCCCAGTGCATTGCAGATCGACTAGTCAGATGACTGGGGTCTCCCTCTAAACGGCAGCAAGTGTGCAAATGTTTCGCTCGGATGAGTTTCCGAGGAACTATCCATGATACATGGTGCACAGAGTGTGATAGATGTCTCGAAGGTTGATCCGGATAAAGACCTGGAGACTTATCATCATCGGATGGCTGTCGGAAAGGGATTTTGAACTCACGAGAAGATAAAATGTGACATTGTAGTGACCTGCAGATAACCCCGGTCTGCCTGCTGCACTATGTGCAAAATTCTTCCCAAAATCTTAGCTCGCATTGTACACAGGATCATAACGATCTTCGATTGCCATCTGCTTGATGCATGCGATCGCGTTTGTTTGTTTCCATGTTTGTTGGCCTATGTGCATCAAGGACGCTATACCCACTCTTCCGGCTTGCTCTCGCGCTCGACGGTCGGATCCTTAGCCTCCCCGGCTTTTTCGCTTATCGGTATCGTTCAGAGCTAATCGTGACCAATTGTAATTATCGCCTAATATATCTTCAGTCTCCACAACTATCGGGATTTCTATTTTGCGTCCGGTATTGTCGCTTATACCTGAGAAAGCGGTAGTTTAGAGCACGTACGTATTAAAACATTCCAAACAAAGATAGATGTGCTTTAGGAAGGTTTTAAGAAGTCTGTATGGAACCACTGCTTTAGTATGCTAATCAAGTAGCGCGGGTAACTCGAAATTTGATTTCAATTTTCATGCTGTCATTTACTGATCCTTTGCTCTATTGGTGCTCTGTACATCAAAAAATTGCAAACGATTACTGTCGTTCGTTACCGAACAACATACTGATTCATTACGCATTGCCATTTTTTGTTGCATTGTATCTGTTTTGTAGTGCGCATTACTTGTTTCTATTGACAATGACGCAAGTCAGACCTAGCAGTGTTGGAACTCGATTGACCGAGGCAACCGGCATTTGCGGCCGTTATGGATGCAAAATATCCGTACAAAACGATATGCAGTGCTACCAATGCCAGAAGTGGTATCACGTTAAATGCACTGACCTCAACGAACACCAGTTAGAACAACTTGATTCTTCTGCTTTAAGTTTTATCTGCATGAGCTGCGGATTCGACGAAAGTCAGGGCGCCGATTGGCTGTTGCCAGCCACGCACGCGCCGCGGGCAATTATCCGTTTCGAGGGATTCGATTTGAAGGTCGCTCAAAAGGCAAAACTGGTCCTTTTGGCGCGAATCCCTATTTTCTAAATGTTTTTGATAACTTCAAAATCGGAATTTCGGGCATAGTACTCACAGTACATCAACTGTAAACAAGCAGCGTTGATGGAAATAGAATCGGCTTGGTAAAAAAAAATTTCCACCATTTTTGCGAAGACAACCCGTTATTGGCGTTAGCTTAATTTTTCAAGTCTTATAAATGTGATCATTGCAATTTTCGAGATGAAATACGTCATCCTATAGCCTAAGAGTGTTTCTGCTTTCGGCGTTTCGAAAATACGAGCAAAATGGAAATATACGACCACACGATGTTGGCACTGCATTTCAATAAGAACACAAACACATTTGATAGTGAAACATGTATGACAACATTCCCAGCTTCCTAGTCCATACGATGCTTATACTGTTTCAGGTAGATACTGGTCGGCGAAACGTTGCTGTCGGAGATGGTTGCAAATGAATGTATGATATGGTTGTTTCCATCTTCGGTGTTTATGGAACGGCGTAAAAAGAGGGTATCATGTTCCAGTCTATCATCGAAAATCTTCAGAAGTAAATTCCATTCATTCTACTGCACTGTTTCTAACTAAGCTGAGGTCGCGTGGCGTTCATGCGGAACAATATACGGAAACAGATTAAATCAAGCTGCCTGCCGATCACCGGGAGATATACCTCTCAGCCGGTCACACCGTGATGTTTGGAACGCAGAATATCTATCGCGGTACAAAAAACATTCCAATCAACATGACAATCAACGGAATCAAAGATGATGATTACCGTCTGTTCCAAACGCTTTAAATACAGGTTTTTCATCACCTCCCGCATGTGTTCGTTCTCCAAGTTGTTCATAGTAAATGTGGTTCGGAAAGAGCAGTTATTAGTGTAAACATATACTGCATACCCAGAGGTTGATCATAACTTAAGTCAATCGGGTGGAGCAGCTACTGGTGTGAACGTATGCTGTACATTGAGATGGTATTCATGGCTTAAGTGACTCATGTTTAAGTAGCTACTAGTGTGAACCTATACTGCACACGCAGACGTTATCCATAGTTCATATGAATAAGGTTGAATCAGATACTAGTGGGAATGCCTACTGCATTCCGAGACGTTTATGATAGCCTAAGTCAATCAGGTGGAGCAGCTGCTAGTGCGAACCTATACTGCGTACCCAGAAGTTATCCATACTTCAGGTGAATCAAGTTGAAGCAGCTAATAATGTAAATGCATGCTTTACACTAAGACATTATCTATGAGCCAGGTCAACGGGATCGTTCTCTGAACAGATCAGAACCAGCAACGTTTGATAATGAATCCAAATATATTTTACTATATATAACTCTTACGTGTGATATGAGGCGGAATTTTCCTTTCCAGGAATGACTATTAGGTGCTACTTGACGAACAGCCAGGTTCATAAATGGGCGATAGACTGAAAATGTGGTATATATATACTGCAACCGGCTTACTCGGACATATCTCCAATATTTCATTGTTTATAAAATTCATTAAACTAGGGGAATTTTTGAGGTGAGCCTCTCAAGGGTGAGGATGGCCAAGCGATTCTCGAACTTCTTATCGGCGCTGATACGACGAAGAGCGTGGACGCAGAAGGTACCCCCAGACGCGGCATCATTCTGGTCAGATTCCCTCTCTACTCGACCTGGTTATCACTAATGAGAACCACCTGGTGGACAGGGTGATCATCAAGCCATAATTTGGACACAGTGACCACTCTCTGCTCATTTCTGATATTATCTGTAACTGTTTACAAAAAACGGCAAAAAGGTCCGCAGCTCGAAATTTTAATCAGGTTGATTTTAACGGCCTGAAAAGTCACCTATGTTCAACGCCTTTTCACTATGGCTACGTGGACCAGAACTGCCGTACATTTCAAAGCGCAAGTGATAAAGCGGATGACTTGTTTTTACCGCGCACACTGTGCACTTTCTCCTATCGGCCACCTCTTCCGCGCAGAATACGTCGTCTCCTTGATAACCGTTCCTAGTTATTCGCGAAGCATAAGCTTACGGGAAAATCGGAGGCCCTGAGCGCGTTCCACACTGCTCGAACTAGGTGTAGACGGGAAATCCTTGAACACTCCAATATCGTACAAGGAAAGGTCCTCCTCAGAGCCTGTGGAAATAAAAACGTCATATTTGAGCACATGCGACGACTAAGAAATAATGAACCCCTGGAACTTTTTCTACGACTGCCTGACGGATAGACCTCATCTGACTCCCTAGTTGTGACCGAGTTATTCAGGGAGTACCACTCGGCAGTCTACAATGTTGCACCGCCGGTTTGGCCCCCAATCGTTCCGCTGCAGCATTTCCAGCAACTGATCATTACGACCGAGTTTTCTGTGCTGGGAGCTGAAGACATTTTATCCACGGTTAACTCATACAGTGCAACGTGTCCCGGCAAGATCCATCCTAGAATTATCAAAAAAGGAGCCAGTAGTATAGCAGAACCCCCTTATAAGCTGTTTAATCAGACACTCCAGACTAGCATTGTTTCTAGCGCATAGAATGAGGCGATGGTGACGACAGGCACTCTCCGGCTAGCTATCGGCCAATCAGCCCAACTAGCATTCCATGCAAGGTATTGGAGCGCTTATTAAAGCGTGCCATCCTCAATCACATCTTGACAACCGGTATTTTATCTTCTACCCAATATGGCTACCTTCCTAACCGGTCATGCGTAACAGATATGCTTAGTTTCGTGAATAGTCTGACGGAGACCAAAAACAATGGCATCAACTCAGACGCCATCTACTTTGACTTTGCCAAGGCTTTTGGTCGCATCCCCCACTGCCCCCCGAAATACAAACTGGGAGCCTACAGTATTCAAGGAGAAGTTCTTCGCTAACTTGCTTCTTTCCTCGATGATATAACGTTTAAAGTTAAATCCAGACCAGTTCTTTCATCTTCCCCCTTCATTTCTACGGGAGTTTCTCAAGGGTCAATGTTGGGCCTTCTGTTATTTCTGATCCACATCAATGACCTTCCGGATAGTATTTCTAGCAACGTCCTGATATATGCCGATGAGTTAAAAATCTGGAACGCCACAAATTCCCGTGCACTACGGGTTGATCTTAACTTGATTAAGCGCTGGTCGGACGATTGCAACCTCCCACTAAATGACAATAAGTGCGCACATATGTCACTCGGTGAAGACTCCGGCAACACCTTCGTGATTCATAGTGCACCCGGCACTGCAGATATCATGAAAATCGGTCTGAAAAAAGATCCGGGCATATGGTTGTCGTCTAATTTATCTCTCACGTATCACCATGAGATGTCGGCAGATAAATGATTTGCCACCCTTAGGATGGTTAAGCGCGATTTACTCCGCATAGACAAGAAAGCGCTTCAAGCGCTTTTCGAGGCTTACATAAGACCCCGCCTCGAGTATGCTTATCGGGTCGTGCATACCGGCCTGTAGAAAGACATACTGGTTGTCGAGTGTGTCCAGCGCGCGGCTGCAAACCTAGTCACGGGCGTAAGAAATGTCGCGTACGAGATCCGACTTGAAATTCTTGATCTATATCCACTTGAATTTCGACGACTCCGCGGTGATTTAATTCTTACACACTTCTTTATCTTAGCGAATAAGGACGGCCGACGAGGACATAACAGGAAGCTTTTCAAGTTTCGTCCTCGGACCTTCTTTAGGTAGCAGTTCTTTTCTTACAGGGTTATCAACCTTCGAAACAGTCTTCCTCCTGAGGTCGTTGGCAGCGCGTCTAGCCATCGTTTAAAGACGTCAGTCGACCCTCATTTTCAAAACATTTTATCATGCAGCTTATCCGACTTTGTTTCTGGGATTTACTGTAATCCCCAAGAGCGGTGCTACACCTAGTTTTAAATGGCTGCCTTTCAGATCAACAGATGCCTGCTTGACGCTGACCAAGAAAGGCTGACTGGATCCGGAAACCTTGGGCCTCTCTCTTGAACCATTCTATCAATCGATTAATCGCTGAATCCTTGCAGCGTACCATTTCCTCTTTGTCAACTCTTGTCAACCTCTTGTCATCTCTGTGCTTATGCTTCTGAACGAAGCTTTCACGACGGCCCCCCCCAACGCAAGATTGTCAATTGCCAAAGTCCTTGTTCCATGTCACCCAGAAGCGAGTTAGTAAGGGGTCGGAGACTTTTCTGGATCTGCTGGAAACTTTGCCGAGGACTTCGACCGAGTGAATCACTCTGTTCTACTCGATAAGCTTCGCCGCTGCGGTGTCATGGGCAACCTTCTCCGCTGACGAGCGGGTTCCTCTGTATATTTTGCTAGACACAGCCCCAGCGGAGTACCACAGGGCTCCATCCTGGGGCCACTACTCTTCTTTATCTTCATCAACGATTTGCCATCCGTAATTTCGTCTCCACTGATACTGTTTGCCGACGACATCAAAATCTGGCGCATAATGCGTAACAGCTCCGACGCGAACGCCCTGCAGGCTGATATTAGTGCACTTTACAACTGGTCTAAATCTAACTCCATCGAGTTCAATACCAGGAAGTGCAAAGTCATGTTTATCAGGCACAAGCACAATTTCCCTCACTCCCTCAGCGGATCACTGCTCCAATTCACGGACAGAGAAAAATACCTTGGCACTGTCGTGACACGCAACCTCTCGAGTTCGCCCAATACTGACATCAGCGCTTCTGAAACGTTTGTTTGGGAAATTTGAACGATCATGTTTCAATCACCTGCACAACAGCCTTGTTCGTCCTCCCCTAGGGCAGGGAATCCTTGTTTGGCCTCCTCATTTTCAAAAGGACAAACTAATTTTGGAAACTGTCCAGAGGCGTGCGACATAAGCAGTCCATGGGTTGGGTGCGAAGCCCTACACTGAACGGCTTCGCGAGCTAAATCTCTTCTCTCTGGAATATTGCAGAATGAACGGCGACCTAATTTTAGCGTTGATTAACATGAAGACCCCTAACCATCCGTGCAGGTCCCTGATCACTTGTGGGGATAATAGCTCGCTCAGAGAGCATTCATTAAAAATCAAATGTCAGTACAGCAGATCTGAGCTAAGGCACAGTTTCTTCTCGGATCGGGTATGCAAAGCCTGAAACCTTGCCAGAACATATCGTGAGTTCCACGACAGTCTTTGCGTTCAAATTTCGTCTGGATCGCTACTCCAACACTTAGTCCAAATCCCAGCTTACTATTCTGTACACAGCCACGTATGTATGATCGTCTGTTGAATAGTTCACACCTGGCTATAGAATTGTGTGTTTAACAACAGTAGATGTGCATTTATTAGCTTGTTTGTTGAGCTGTTTACTCTGCTTTGTAGCCCTTGATACAACCATGAGAAGCTGCGACGTTTAACTATCTTTCTGATACAAAGATTCCTCGCCTGGATAAACGGAACTATCAAAAGCCGTTGCTTTCTACCTCCGTCTGTCACCCATTGAACCCATTGAAAACGTTGAATTGCGTTTGCGAGGGTAACTCGAAATTTGATTCAAATTTTCTCGTTGTTATTGACCACGCATTTTTTGCTATATTGGTGTCCTGTGCATCAAAATTTGCATTCGATTACTGTTATTCGTTACCGAATAACATACTTACTCATTACATATTGAAACCTTTGGGTTGTATTGTATCCGTTTCTTTATCTGTTTTATATGGTGTATTTCCTTTTTCTGTTGACAATGACGCGAGTCAGATGTAACAGTGTTGGGACTCAATTGACTGAAGCAGCGAGCATTTGCGGCCGTCATGGACGCAAAATGTCCGTGCAAAACGGTATGCAGTGCCACAAGTGCCAGAGGTGGTATCACTTCAAATGCACTGGCCTCAACGAACACCAGTATAAGCAACTCTCCTCTCCTGCTTTAAATGTTATCTGCATGAGCTTCAGGTTTGACGAAAGTCAAGGCACCGCTTCGCTGCTAAGTAGTCACGCATGCGCTAAGAAAAGTGTAGCGACGCAGAAAACCTGCAACTGCAAATGCCGAGATGTTCTTCTTAGCACTGTATGTCTTTCGGTCTCTTCTATGGGGAATAGGATGGAGGAATACCGGCGGACGTTGACCGAAATGAAGCTGGAACTCCAGTCACTAAACGAATACATAGCGCTTGCCCTCCCTGGTGCCGTGGTCACCAAGATGGCATTTGCCCTGTCAACTGCACATACAGAGGAGGCAGCGGCGATTATGGAAGAAAAAGCTCTCAGAGAAAACAGAGTTGTTTTATGGGGCCGCTTCCCCACAACAACTTCACCAACCGAACTAGCTAAGTCAGTCGTGGCCTCTTCGTTCTTGCTGGGCGTTACAAATCTTGTATTCGCGAGCAGGCTACACGCGAAAACCACCAAAAAGTCACTTGGCCTTCTGGTAACCTTGCCAGCCATTCTGAGTCCCGAGACAGTGGTGGAAAAACCAGAGGCACTGAAGCCCACCAATGTCCAAGTGAAAGGTGTTTCTTTCGACCGCTCTCGGCAAGAGAGAAAGAAACGGGAGCAACAGACTAAAACTAATTCACGAATCGTGGCGGACCGGAAACTACAACTGGGGACCAAGGTCATGGTTTCTGCTCCAGATGTATCCACACAGGCCTATATGCCAGTGGTGGAAAGCGAGGACGCTTTTCCGTAGTCACTATCACAACGGCCGACGCCCCAAGCAAGTGCAAAATTGTTTCAGCTACCGCACAAACGCCGTTCTTCAAGTTACCCACGCCAAAAGCCACCAAGGAACGACATAGAAGATTCTTTCTTCCAAGAATTCAAGACGATAGGGGCCTTTTGAGGATGCCGCCTGTAAATCAAAAAGCATTTTATTGGCACACCCCAAAAACCACTTCTATCAGTGGCTCTGTAAAGTCGTGCGCACTACCTCCCTTCAAACCCTGCACATAGCAGACGGAGTCAAATTTTCTGGGGGTGAGAACTCTGAAACATCCCCTGAAGAAGTGGAATTTAGCAGGTGTACAAGGGTCGCAAGTTGCGACACCGAAAGCGCTGGTCAAGCGTCCTGTAAAGACGTTGACGTACGCACAAGCAGTGATGTCACACCCACAGTCTCAAAGGAGGGCCATCAGGATCACTCGGCAGTACATGCTGACCCCAACACCACCACCCTCCTCGATTCTAGGCCTTCTTTCCCAAACTCTTCCTCGCACTCTCCTCTCTACTTTCGGGAGGTCAAGTGAGGAAGTAGCTCTTCAGTGCATGTATACAAACTATCTGAGTTCGTTTAATAAGTCATAAGTCATGACACACAACCCCACGTTTTTGCTTCCACGGAGAGCTGGCATACATGCGACATCAGTGACAGTGAACTGAGTGTCCCGGGGCATTCAGTTTACCGAGCTGACTCCATCCGAGGGAGAATGGGGGTGCTGCGATTTTCCTTCAGCATTGTCTCCCAACACCCACGGTTTTGGTGGATTTCATTCCTGTGATAAATGTGATGCTCTGCGGCTTCGATTGGCTTCGCGAGACCGAGACTCACTCCCAGTGGGGGTTACCTATCGCTCTCCTTAATCTGACGTCTCTGATGACGACACTCCTTGTAAACCTAGACAACTTCCTAGGCCATCAAAACTTTACTCATCTGCTTATAATGGGCGACTTTAATGCACTGGAAATAAACTGGGCATCAGTCTCCTACCAGGAATGTGAAGGCGGATTCTCGACCTCATTATCGACGCTGATACGACGGAGAGCGTGGACACACTATGTCAACGCCCCAACGCGGCATCGTTCTGGTGAGACTCCCTCCCTGCTCGACATACTTATCACTAATGAGGGCCACCTGGTAGACACAGTGGTCATCAAACCACCACTTGGACACAGTGACCACTCTCTACTCATCTTTGATCTTATCTGTTACTGGGAACAACAACCAGTAAAAAAGTCCACAGTCCGAAACTTCAATCAGGCTGATTCTAACCGTCCGAGGAGCTACCTAGGTTCATTACTTCTTGGGTACGGCTTCGCGGACTAGAATTACCGTGCACTTCAAAGCACAACTGAGAAAGCGGACCACTTATTTGTGCCGCGCAAACTGTGCACTCTCTCTCATCGGCCACCTCTTCCGCGCGGAATACGTCGTCTCCTCGATGACCGTTACCATTTATTCGCGAAGCATAAGATTACGGGAAGTTTAGAGGACCTACGCGCGTCCCACACCGTTAGAACTAGGTGTAAACGGGAAATCTGTGAGCACACCAAACGCGTACAAGAAAAGGCCCTCATCAACGCTCGCAGGAACCAAAATTTCATATTTAAGCATATGCTACCACAAAGAAAAAACAAACCCTCGTCTTTTTCTCTTCGACTGCCCGACGGGGAGACCTCATCTGACTCCCTAGTTATGGCCAAATTATTTAGGGAATACTACACGGCAATCTACAACATCGCACAGCCGGCCTGCCACCCTATCCTTCAGCAGCAGAATTTCCGGCAACCACTCGTTACTGCCAAGTTTTCCGTGCCGGATTTTGAGGACCTTTTATTTAAGGTAAATTCATATAGTGCAGTGGGTCCTGACAAGATCCGTCTCGGAATTCTCAAAGAAGCAGCTGCCAGTCTGGCAGATCCCTTTTATAAGCTGTTCAAACAGACACTCCAGACTGGCATTCTCCCCAGTGCACGGAAAGAAGCGACGGTCACGCCCATATTTAAAGCGGGTGACCAGCAAGCTCCGGCTGGCTATCGGCCAATCAGCCTTACTAGCATTCCGTGTAAGGTAATGAAGCGCGTATTAAAGCGTGCCATCCCTAACCACTTCCTTTCGCATCATTTCCCCCCTACCCAGCATGGCTTTCTTCCTAAGAGGTCATGCGTAACAAGTATGGTTGCTTCCGTGAACAGTCTAACGGAGGCCAGAGACAATGGCCTTATCTCAGATGCCATCTTCTTCGACTTTGCCAAGGCTTTCGACCGTGTCCCACATGCCCCCCTAGAACACAAACTGGAAACCTATGGTATTCAAGGAGAGGTTCTTCGCTGGATTGTTTCCTTCTTTGATAACAGAAAGTTTAGAGTTAAAACCAGATCAGACCTCTCATCTCCCTCTTTCATTTCTGTGGGAGTTCCTCAAGGGTCAGTGCTAGGTCCTCTGTTATTTCTGATCCACATCAATGACCTTCCGGACAATATTTCTAGCAACGCCCTCCTATATGCAGATGACCAAAAAATCTGGAATGCCACTGATCTCAGTGCACTACGGATTGATCTTGACGCGATTAAGCGTTGGTAGGACGATTGGAGTCTCCCACTAAATGACAGTAAGTGCGCACATATGTCACTCGGTGAAGATTCTGGCAACGCCTTCGTGATTCATAGTACGTTCGGCATAATAGATATCATGAAAATCAATCTGAAGAAAGATATGGGCATCTGGCTATCGTCTAACTTATCTTTTGCGCATCACTACGAGATGGCAACGAAAAATGGGTTTCCTACTCTTAGGATGATTAAACGCACTTTCCCCCGCACAGACAAGAAAGCGTTCCAAACGCTTTACGGGGTTTATACAAGGCCGCTTCTCGAAAATGCTAAGCAGGTCGTTTAGATCGGCCTGAAGAAAGACATATTAGCCGTTGAGCATGTCCAGCGCGTGGCTACCAAACTAGTCACAGGCCTCAGTAATGTCGTGTACGAGATCCGACTTGAAATTCTTGATCTATACCCACTCGAATTTTGGCGGCTCCGCGGTGATTTTCATACACTTCCCCTTTGAAGTGGGCTTCGTTGATCAGTTCTTTACTGTATCGAATGATGACAGTCGACGAGGACATTACTTGAAGCTTTTCAAGCTTCGTCCTCTGACCTTTCTTGGACAGCAGTTTTTCTCATACAGAGTCGTTAATTTCTGGAGCAGTCTTCTTGCTGAGTTCGTCAGTAGCGCTTATAGCGACTGCTTTAAAACATCACTTGACTCACATTTTCCAAATTCCTTTTATGCGATTAATCTTGGTTTATTTTATGATATTTACTGTTATCCTCAGAAGCGGTGCTATACCCTGTTTGCACTGAACGCCTTTCAGATCAGCAGACGCCCGCTTGACACTAAACAAGAAAAACTGACTGGATCCGGGACCCTTGGGCCTCTGCCTCGAACCCGTGTATCAATCGCTGAATCGCTTCACCCGTACCATTTTTAAAGTGTCAAGGTCAAATGAAAATAAAACGTTTGAAAGGTTACAAAAGGGTTTTGGATGCATATTCTAGACATTTCGGGTTGATTCTTGATCCATTAGAGATTTTTATAGACAACACATTCGCGCGCCAAGCCCTTACGAACAAACTGAATATCAAAGATCAGTTTGAGATTTCACTCAAAATATGTACCAAGTTGGTTACTTCTACCTGCGTGATTAAGGAATGCGAGGCACTTGGTGATCTTTTTCAAGGCACGCTCAGTGTTCTAAAGCAGTTTAAAATACTGCAGTGCAAGCACCCGTTCGACTCGTCTAAGTGTGCTACTTGGTGTATTAAAAGGCGAATTCGCTCGGCAAGAAGGTTGAAACATAAAGGCGATGGTACCAGCACTTTATTTGCACTGGCCTCGAACGATGGATCTTTACAGGAAGCTGCTCGACTTGTTCCAGGAATGCCTGTGTTCTATGTTGCTCACTGTCGATTCAATCTTGAATCTCCGCCGGTTTCTGTATCAGAATTTTTGGCACAGAAAGCTTTCAGTGCTCCTGTGGTTTCAGCACACGAAGTGAGTGTTGCGATAGGCCTTATGGTTTGTTTTTGTTTCGGTTCCGCTTCCAGACAAAATTACGAATTCGTACCGACTTACAATGGTCGTGAGTCATTTGTGGGCATGGTCGTTCAGGTTATTCCAGGTTTGGTCACTGTACTCATGGCAGTTACCGGTAATTGTCCGACCTTAAGCATCGCACCTTACTGTAACATTCAGATAATTCATACCTATTTCGTTTAATTAAGAAATTGCCTTATTATATCGTGTTGTAGATGTAAAGACGACTTCCCGAGTATGTTTTAATGTGTGAATAAATGAATTATGCATTTTTCAGTCGATCGAACTGGCTAATACCAACAGATAGGGATTAGGAGGCGGACGTTTACTGGCTAGTGTCTGATTCATTCTTTTCTTTTATTGTTAATTATTTACAGCCTCAGATGGCTTCTGGTTTCATTAAGAGAGGTCGGTTGGCGCTTTGCTACTCTCTTCACGCCCATCTATAAACTTTTAACAAAGGGAGTCGAGGCTGTATTCCAAAAGTTCAGCTTCCTCAACTAAATGGTCGTATTTGGAAGATCGAATATTTCATCTCATGAAGACGGACCAGGAATCAGCAGCCAGTGGTGAAGAGATATACCAAGAGATAACGTCCGTAGACAGGAAAGACCTGGCAGAATGTACCACCTCAGATAAAATTGGTTCCTTCCGAACTGTTTGCAGCCCTTTTGATCGCAGATCAAGAGTAAGAGCTCTTGCGAAAACCGTAGGGGAATTAGTTTGACCCGTCATTTCTAGGGTTTTGGCATCCATTATACTTCACTGCAGTTCGGGAGTTAAACAATAGAGAAGAACAGGCAGGGTTTCGTCCTGGGCGGGGATGTGTAGATTACATTTTTACCCTTCGTCAAAATTTGAAGCAGTGTAATGTGTACCGCCGGCCAACAGTTGCCGTATTTCTCGACTATAAAGGTGCGTTCGATTCGGTGGATCGATCTACACTTCTAGAGTCGTATAAACGCAGGGGTGTGCCGACCAAGTATGTGGGCATACTGTCGGCACTTTACTCCCATACATCGGCTTAGGTTAGGGTTTACGGTGAGCTGTCTGACAGTTTCAGCACCAGGAGAAGCGTTCATCAAGGCTGTCCCCTTTCACAGTTTTTGTTCAATTTTTTCATGGACGAAATAAGGGAAGACTGTCTGCGGCACCCAAATGATGCCGGTGTGAACCTCCTACCTAATGGAAGACTGACTGATCTTGATTATGCCGACGATAAGGTGTTGCTGTTTGACAACTTTCAGGCGGCACAAGCAACGCTAAACCCCACTTCACGTTCTGCTAAGTACTTCGGGATGCGCTTTGCAGCCTCGAAATGCAAAGTGCTTCTGCAATTTTGCGGTGATTACGTAGACTTAATGTTAGATAATGAAGTTATGGAGGTTGTTGACCGGTTTGTATACCTGGGAAGCTGCATCGGCGGCAGATGTGTAGGGAATGAAATAGAGGCGCATATTTCCAAAACTAAAACGGTGTTTACTAATCTGAGGCATCTATGGCGACAGAGAGGTGTCTCTCTAAAGCTTAATGGTCGCGTGTATCAGACAACGATGGGGGCTGTATTACTTTATGGCAGCTGAGGGTAGAGGACATGAACCGTCTTCAGGTATTTGACTACCGATGTCTGCGTTCAATCGCTCGTATCGAGTGGCACCAATGAGTGAGCAACGAGAAGATTAGGAAGCGGGTGTTTGGCACTGATTGTCAAAAAAGTTTTTTCATTCAGTCCTTACACTTACACAGACTTAGGTGGTTGGGTCATGTGCTAAGGATGTCAGCTAGTCGTTTGCCGACGCTGCGGCCGATTGGCGTGAGGTGAATAGACGACAACCTCGCGTAGACGAATGAAATTGTCCACGAAGGGGTTGGCCACGGTAGATCGGGTTCGTCTCCTGGGCTGGAGCCCTCGCGAATCACAGAGTCGGTGGCTTGAGACGTTAGGTGAGATGGCGGCTAACCGAGCTGAGTGGCTTGAATGTTGTCGTTGTTTGACCGAGTTGTCTGTGAAGTGAGTGCACTTAATGACGTGGGGCAGTGAAAGCCTTAATGAAGCTGTCTTGCTGATGACTTACTTCCGCTTGCAGCTCAGTTGTTTGTTTGCAAAGTGTAGACGCCTTGATGTTGTATGTTTGAATATAGACGCAGCTATTTTTAATGGTTAGGTCCCTTCCCCTTCCCATTTTTCTACTGTCTTCCTATACAGGGTTTGCTTTTTCTTCTTCGTGGTTGTGTGGCAGTTGAGCATCAGTGTGAACCACTGATGTATTGCTGTCTATGATAATGATGTAGAATTTTCTTTAAAAGTTCCACCTGTCTATTGCAATGTGAGTTATACGTGGTCGTGCTGTTTTTCATAGTACTCCTTTCATATAAAAATTTAGTTAACTCGTCGGAGATGAAGTTTGATCTTCGGTTGCAGGGGATGAAGAGTGATATGTCAAACTTGGAGAGAAGATTAACGCAACACGTTATGGTGGTGATCTAAGACACCAGAACACAGGTATGCAAAGCGAAAACGCGAATATTCATCGGATGACATCAGCGAGTAAGCGATGAAGAGGTTAGGAAGCGCGTATTTGGTAGTGATTGTCAAACGAATTCTTTTCTTACATCTGCACATACTTAGGTGATTTGGTTGTGTACTAAGGATGCCATCTAGTAGTCTGCCACACCGAGCACTACGCCGATGCTGCAGCCAACTGGCGCAAGGTGCGGGATGGACAGTTGATGACCTGGTGTGAAGAAATGAAGTCGTTCACCAAGGGGTTGGCACTGTAGATAGGGTTCGCCCCTCCAGCTGGGGCCCTCGCGACTCACAACGTCAATGGCTGGAGACGTTAAACGAGATGGCCGCTAATCAGGCTCAGTGGCGTGACTGTTGCCATTGGTTGTCCGAATTGTCTGTGTAGTGAGTGCACTTGATGACGCGGGGCAGTGAAAGCCGTAAGGGTGATGATGATGCCTTACGTGCATCTACAGCTTGTTTGTTTGCTTTGAAGGTGTCGGCACCTTGATGTTGAACATAGACGTGGCTATTTTCAGCAGTCAGATCTCTTCCCGTCCCCTTCTTTTTTCCCCTCTCTCTTCTTATGCAAGGATTTGCTTTCCTTTTTTATGGTTATGTGGTAGTTGAGCATATGTGTGAACCACTGATGTATTGCTGTATATGATGATAATGTTTATGTTGCAGGTTACTGGTGGTAATGAGCGGTCAAAGTCTACGTTGTCTCTCGAAGGATTACATTGCTTAGATCAAGCTCTCCTTCAATGGTTTAATCAACCTCAGCTTCAATTCGGAGCATTGTTGTGTTACGGCTTCAATCGCCTTAGTGGAAAACAGATTTTTTGCACGAGAAAGGTGAACCAGTCGGACCTCGTTCGAATAATGGGGTCTCCTGAAGAGATTTAGACCATTTAACAATAAGCACACTAGAGCACAAAATTCGAGAAAACATTTCGGCCGCTTTGTTATCGCTACCATGTCTGGGGACAACGTCGAGGCAAAAGAACGACATGTCAGAATCTCAACATACCGTCATCGTGTTCTGCCATTTTTGAAAGTTGTTCGTTATGATTGAAGTCGTACGTAAACGCAACTTAACCCTTGTTCGTGATAAGTGAAAAATGTCAAGTAGGTCATTTTTCCATTTCTAAATTGCATCGACGATTGCGCACTCTTCCTTCTCGACGGCAGAATGAGGTCGTTTGGCACTGTAAAAGGTTCTCGAAAAGAAGGCTACGGGACAGTTATTTTGATTTAATGTTGCAGCAGTAGAAACGTCAGGCGCATCACCTCCAAGTACGAGTGAACCTTATCAAGCCAGGGTGGCTACCACAACACCAGGTAACTGAGCCTTGAAGTTTTCAAAACAACCTCATCTAAGATCCCATGAAATATTCATTGACTAAGGGATAAATCTCACCCGAAAAACGAGGTATCCCTTTGGACTAATAAGCAATCATGCCCGTTAGCTGTTGTGTTAATTTTACATCATGTGGGGCTTTAATTCCCGGAGGGATATGAAGCCTTCTGAGTCGAGTTTCATAGTTCCTTTAGTAGTTTGATCACCGAGCGCTCTGGAATAAGATTTGCAAAATGAGCCGGATCAGCGGCACGTGCCGCAGCGAGACCGCTTACCGAAAATGGATTTTTGATTCGTGTAGTTTTGGGAAATTATATCCTAACAAAACATCTGCACAGAGGTTCGAAGAAACAGGAAGTCGATACAACGATAAAGATTGTCTTTATGTTCTGGAGACACAAGGCAATGCCTACGAGTAGTATTGTTTAAATGTGTGGAAGCCAACGCAGTTTTTGTCTTCGAATATTCTATGTGCCACCAGTTACGGATGGTAGTAGCCACGAGCCGTAGCTATCCGAGGCCCCAGCATTATTAAGAGCTCGTGCTGCAGTTCTGCTAGCAAAGACATCCTTACTAGTATTGACTGAACATGTAAGTAATGCTGCTGTGGTAACGGCTGAAAGAACGGAGCTCGTCACAAAGGTAATGTGTTCGTCGCTGCCATTGAATTGGCACACGTTTTGAAAATGACCCACCACACCACGCGCTTTATGTAACTCATCCTTTGCGGATTAGAAACATCAGGATTCTGGAACGATTGGGATTGCTCTTGAGCCGTTCCAGTTGATCTAGTTCGAGCAATCGCTATCTTGAGATCAAGAATTTTTTGCTCCAAAAGTCCCTGACGGATGATATTTGGAATCGGCCCCCTTACAAATATGTCATAAGGGGCATCATCACTATGTTGTCCTGCACTGATGGCTTTGAAGTTGCAATCTTTTGTTATACCCAGTAATTTCTGGAAGTTGTTGACTTTTTTCAGCACCTTGTTTGTATGTTGTCAATAGGTGATGGACAAACACTTCGTTTTTGGGTTGAATCTAGATAGTTTCATCAGCACACTCGGCGGATTGTTAATATGCTACAGCTGACCAGTTCTCCACTACCCTTTCTAGTTTGAATTTTAGGTCCTTCCCATCTCTCTTTTCCAACAGATCCACAGATCCTACCACAGACAGCTTACCATGGTGACACTGCCTAGGTAACTTCCACTCGCAACCACCCAGCCTTTGGTTTCCAGTGTCATCCGCTTATACCTGGGATGCAAGTTAACATAAATGTGTTCACTGTTCACGCTCTAAAACTGATGGATTTACGGGTCGCACTCACCGGGATGTTAGACGCATTTCAATTGAGCGTCTGCTGTGTGTCACTGGTTCAAATGCAGAGCAATATTGAACGTATTCAACTGACGGCACCCGCATCGCCAGTGTAATACTCGTTGTAAACGTCAAATGACTTCATAGTTATTTAACGCGAAAGGTCTGTATAAAGAAGCAAATGTTCCATGACCGCCGCTATTGGTCAAGATGGACTCGGTGAATCCCGCAGAAATTTTGCTGTAATTGCATTGGTGGACTGGATTTCTGATATCAGTAGAGCTTCCATCGTCCGCTTGACTAGTTGTGTTATGGTCACTCATACGGAAAACCCGAATGTAGTGGCAGTACTTTAAGTGTCGTTTTGTACCCTAGTCCTTTCAGTCCTCCTAGGTTGACAGTTCTATCAGTCATTTTAACCGGAGGTATCAGTACAGAGGTAGACAGTCTTAACGCAGTCGAGCCTCTCAGTTGGCAAGCCTGGGCTAGTATCACGCCCTTCAACTAATGCTGGATAGCTTTCACAATTGTATAATGTGTACATGCCACTTTCAGTCAGCGCTTGTCTTAGACACGATTCGCTTCATTGTTTTACTCATATCGCCCTCCTCCAGACTGGTCTTGGTCTCAGGCGGATCACGCTGCTTTTGGTTTTAAATTACGTAGTTCCATTAATGTCTGGCGATCATCCTGGAGCATGTTCTCAGATTCAGGTAACATACGTGTGTCGTCATTTTTCTTATTTTCGCCGGACAACGACATAACCGATCGCAACGGTTAGGTATTGAGCAGCTGACCGTAGGTGTTTTAAAAGATGTGCACAAAACTAGCTTAAGTCACCACTTTGACAATGCATATTGTCCAGGCTCCAATTGTTACTGGGCGCACATTTCACAGACAATTCAGACAGCAAATACTCCAATTCGCTGCACAGCTATTTGTGGGTCAAGCAAACACTTGTTCTCAAGAAAGTTCTCAAAGTTATTAGAAACCGGACGGCATATTCCTTATAGCAACTCGTATAACAGCTTAAGAAAGGGCGTCTGTAACGGGCTCGGACAGCCCAATCGCCACTCGTAAACGTTGCCTAACCAAGAAAGTTAACAAAGTGAGAACAACTTCTGCCTCTTGGACTACCAGCAGACTCTTCAACTATCCGTATCACTGGCCCGAAGCGTCCATCTATCAGCTAAGTAGATAGTACACGCATCCGTAAAAAAGCAGGCAGGTTAGATCGTTAGTGGAACATGTATAAGGTCGATTTGGGTGGTCTCTTGCTTTTGCCATGTCTCTCTACAGGCCTGCAATGTCGTATTCTTGCTAGTACGTTTGGTACCACATACTAAAAGAGGTCTATGGTTGTACTTTAACGGTTAGTCGTAGCTGGATCGCTGACCCAAGTGACTTTGTGCCGGTTAGTTCGAAACAAGTAGCGAAGGACATATGAAGGTTTTAATTCAATTGTTTTGATTAATATGCATTACTGAGGCCGTACCTCAGAACTAGTGTCAATCAATAACAGTTTCGACATTCCAAAGAAGTAAGAGCCCTTATGAAGACGATAAGGAAATCAGCTCAATCTCGACTGTAATTAGGGCTTTAATGTTCATTTTATTTCAATTCACTGTAGCCTGAAGTTATAGTCACAGTGGCCTTCAGAGTGACCAGAAAGTACTATGGCTCGGGCTGCCGCTCACCTCAGCAATAATATGGAATATTCTAGATGAACAAAACGCTTATAAAATGGTTAAAATTAATAGAAGGAGTCTAAGCGGAAAAACTGGAAATGGTATGAATGCAGGGTTTCGACGCAACTGCAGACTTATAGGCTGCTATTACTCTTCGACAAAACTGCGAACGTCATAAGTGTCGCTCATCATCATAAACAGCAATACATCAGTGATTTACACTGATGCTTAATTTCCACACAATGACGAAGGAGAAAAGTAAACCCTTGCATAGGAAGGGAGAAGGGAAAAGATAATAGGACAGGAATGGTCCTAACTACTAAAGATAACTACGCCTACATTCAAACAGTCATCATCAAGAAGCTTACATTTTGCAAACAAACAACCAAGCTGTAAGTGAAAGTAAGGCGTCGTCAACGGATTTCAGTGCCCCGCGCCATTAAGTGCACTTACTTCACATACAACGGAGACAAACAATGGCAATATTCACGCGACTGAGCACGACTAGCCGCCATCCCATCTAACATCTACAAGTATTTTACCACCGCTGTCTGCGTCCGATCGCTCTAAGTGTACGTACTGTTCAGTGGAACAATTTGCACGTTGAGTTGCTTAAACGCAGTAACGTGCCGCACAAGTCTGTGAGCATACTGTTGAGGCCTCATACTCACATTTTAGCTCAGGTTGGGTTCTACGGTGACCGTCTAACGGTTGTATTACGACACTCAGCGTGCTATCTATGTTGGTAAGGAGGATTGTGTAGGAAATTTAATTGGAGCTCATACTTGTGATGCTGTAACAGCCGTTAATGACTTACTTCACCTTTGACATCTAATCTAAATAGTGTGAAACGTACCAAAGTATTTGATTAGTGACGTCGGAGTTTGATCGGACACTTCGGATGTTCGAAAAGAGGAACCGATGGCAAGTTTAGTAGGCGAGGTTTTGTGCTGAAGTTTGAACAAGTTCGTTCAACTGACACTGGACGGTTAGAATGTGCCGTCGAAATACCAAACCATATTTTCTGATGCGGTGCACTCTGCCGTATTTTCCATCCTAAAGCGGGACACGAAGTAGTCAGTTAACGACTTTAGAAAGTAGAATAGAAACAGGTATTACCAAACTGGAAACAGGAATAACAGTTACCAGTAAATTAACTACTGTATATCGGATTCGCCTCCCGCGCTGGTGCCCACGTGATTAGCAGAAACAGTGACTAGAGACTTCAATAGGAAGATAGCGGTAGATCGTGTTGTGGCGTGAATGTTGCTGTTGTTTGACTGGACTGCTAGCAAACTAGGCGCAGTTGATGATGGGATGCGTTGAAAGCCGTAAGGAATTCGTTTTTTGTTGCCGCTCTACCTACGTGTGCAACTCGGTTGTTTATTTACAAGATGTAAGTACGTTGTTGTATGTCGGGGTTTAGGCAGGGTCATGTACAAAGCCACATCCTTTTTCCTTTTTAGAGCAGAAGATTACCTCTTTTACTTTTCGTCTTGGTTACCTGGTATTTAAGCCTTTGTGCCAACCGTTACTGTACCGGTGTCAATGATGATGGGAGGCGTGGGCCGCCTTCATCTTCCAGAGTGGAGTCTTCGTAAACCCCCTAACCTTTGGTTGGAGACGATACGGTAGTTGGTAGGTAGTAGAATTCAGCAACCTGGTCGTTTTTTGTTGTTGGGCCGTCTGTGGCCAGGACGATTGATGGAACAAAGTAGTAAATGCCGCAAGAAAGCTATCTTGTGGATGTCGCTCCGCTCTCATTCTTACTTGCTCGAGATCGCTTGTTAATCACAAAGTATGGACAGCTTGACTGCTCGAAGACGGACTCATATGACTCACACATGGAGTTCTATCCTGTCTTCCCTTCTTATTATCAGAGTTCTGTCTGTTTGCCTAGATATTTTTGTCACATAGATGTAAGACAGCATCGATTGTTGATCACTCATTATCAACCTTTTCACGTAAATTTGACTCGCTAATTAGAAACCACACACTGGGGGGCTGAAGCCAAAACTGTTTCCTAATAATTGGAATCAAGTGATCAGTTAATCTGTTGCAAAACCGGAACTTAATTTGCTTAAAACACTATACGATATAATCGCGTCGAAGAGCACCTCTATATACGGTCCCATTTTCCACCCTTCACTTCTAGTGTTTCATGATAATGTTACAGTTAAACATCATCGGAAATAGTGGCGTCAGTGGTAATCGCATTATACGGAGAATAAGAGCGCAAGTAACTAGGCTTGAGCGTTCGGTTGGGGAACCGAATTAGACGGTCCATTTGTGATGGAAACACGCTCACATGTTCATTGTGTTATGATTAAGGTGTGTGGGATTACAATACGAGATCATGGTGTGCGCTTTTACCGCCGGCATACCACTTTTAACATACCAAGCAAGAATTTAGATCACTTAATGCACACAATTTCTTTAAGTACCTCAACGGTATTCTGATATTTTGCCTGCGGATAGTATTTAAGTTTCCGATCAAGTCGTGTCGAGTAACACTCAATTATGTGTTCGTGATATACCTGATATGCCGTTCATATAGTTACAGAACAGCTAATGCTCATTCCACTGAGCGACCATTCGAGTAACATAAAACATGTGCACTGTCACCTGATTCGTCCGTTGTATATCTTAATCATCGTCAGACAACAATAAGTCAGTGGTTCTCACTGATGCTTAATTCCCATATAGATACCCTGATCGTTTTGTAACTTTGCATTAGAGACACAAAGCTTGTTAACGGAACTACATCAGCCACGGTTTCTCGTCCGATGCAATAACCCACTTGCAAAACAGGATGTTTTATTCGTTCATGAGGCTGTAGGCTTGCCGCAGCTGACAAAAAGGTCCATTTTTAATGCCCACTGTAAAAGGTAAACCAGATACAAATTTGCATCCACCAACAGAAGAAACCCTAAGAACTTTATATTGGTCCATAACGGTTTTGTGATCCACTTCAGGGTGCTGTCATTGATGCGCTGGATAAAAAGTTCGGCCTCTGCAAGGAACCTGTGCAACTGAAGAAGAGAAAGCGACCTCGTGCACCCAACCCTTTATCTTGTAAGAAAAAGAGCCGAAAATGTGCAAACCTGCCTGGGAGAACAACGAGATGGAAGAAACGGAAGCGAAAACGCATAAAAAACACTTGGGCCTTTCAGCAGGTGTTACTAAGAGTGAAGCATGACACGGGAATTGTATAATCACTTCTTGTATTAAAATAATTGTATATATACTAAGTTTTTTGTCTTCTTATGTAACTACACACAGAATTTTCTCTGCCATTAAAATCTCACGGTTCGCTCAGGCTACACAACTGAACAGAGTATGATTGTGTGCTGACAGGTTGTGAACATTTGCACCCGACTGACGGCGTTTGAGCCTCAGACTGCACGATTACGCCATCTGGATTTTAGAGACTCCGCAAACTGTTATATCCAACCGGTTGCGTTGCAGGAACCAAATGCATGCGCGTACACTGCTTATTTACTGTTTCTATGTGATCGGACGCAGAAGGAACTTTTGAGCCAATCTACACCTTCGTTCAAAGTCCTTGCCAAACTCGACAATAGCAATGTGACAGCAAGGAATACGTACACCCATTACCGTAAGACTGATCTCGCAATCTCAGATGCGCAGTTTCGGCCAATTTATCTGAAACGTTTACACGCAATTAAGATGTGTAACGGAAACTAGACAGCTTGAATGGTGATGTTGGGTTTGAAATAATCCAGCCGTTTTGGCCGTGTTCGCCATCCGACTTGCTGCGATCAAGAAGGTATGGTTGAGCAACATTATATACTTATGCGGTTTTCCATATCATACTGAACATCCTAAGTCGACGCTTGACATGATTGGCTGTTATAATCGAAAAACGGCAGTGAGCTACCGCGTCTTTGCGGACGATGAGTTTATAAGGTATGCGGGAAACATCCCCGTAGAAGGCAATGAAGGGGAATACTTTCAGAGTTCATATTTCACTGTACTCACCTTTAAGCTATACTTTATCCTAATCACCTTTGTCTTTGTTTTAGCTCATCAAGTAAAGAGACGGACCGAATACTATTCGAAGCACTTATCAACTGTTCACTGAACGTCCGTCGTGACGGAAAGATTAAAATCGGTGTGATTGACTGACATTTGTTGATCTGGATGGACAGTCCACTTCCAGTTGCCGCTTGTCTTATAAATTGATCGCAACTCTCACTGATTGGATGTGTCATTGTTCTCATCTAATTTATCCGGAATTCTTGCCATGTGAGCATAATTCGTGATGGTTCAAGTTTCCTTCAGACTCCATCTGGCGAATTCAAATAGGCACATGTCTGGTCGTAGTGAAATGTTGGTTTGAGAACGAGCATCATGAAACAGTACATCTTCGTCTTCCGGAGCCTTCGTGGCCATGGCCAATCCAAATTAACAACCCGGACTGTCCAAGCTTATCAACGGCACCCTGGCAAATCACACCGGTCCGCAACTATCTGACGGGGCGACGGAGGCTATTAATCCACACAGTTTGACCCTTTCAAGGGGTAAGTAGATTCAGCGAGTTGTACTGTGCGAACGGATTCGAATCGAATTTGGAAGCAACGTTAACCTTACTTCGTCTAGAAATTCAATGGAAATTACACATTCTAATGCTGAGTTTCAAGAGAAGATCCATCTGTCATCGGAGGTTGTCAAAGCGCCCTTGTTTTCACACCGATAATTATTCGGCTAAGAGAATAAGCACTCTTCTGCCAAGGATGTCGTATTACTTGTTACGTTATGATACTTACTATCAAACCGATTGTCATGCTATTAGAAAGGGGTTTCAACAACCATTAAACATTACATCCTTGTGATTTCCACGTATAAGCGCCTTAATATTGAACGTTTGAGTATGGATGCAAGGTCCATTTGAATTAGGTTTCAGCTTCTCTCTACTGTTATTTCTTGTCATGAGTGTCAACTACTGTCGATTAGATTTCGAGCGCTTGTGGCCGCAGCCAGTACAGTAACTATCGATCTGAAGCGGACGGTGTGTTCGCACAAGCTCACAGACTGTTGATAAGTCGTGGCATACTTTCACTTTGCGAACGTGCCCAAAGTCGGTATCGGTTAATAGCGTGTTCTTCCATCACACTGGAAAACTGCAAGTTGTTCAGTTGTAAACTAACTATGGAAACGAAAGCTGAGTATATAACGCGAATACTGTTATACTAAAGAAAATGTCTCCCTAATGTAAGGTGGGATTTCGCAGATTATTTGTCAGAGCAAATTATTTTTCTGTACCGCAGCTTTCTTTGTAACGGCGATGTACGTACACATACGGACCACACTTTGTTTTAGTAACATGCGGCTCGAATCGTCCGGCCCGTACACAAGTTATCTGTGGCTAGAACGGACGAACATCAGGTCAGTGATAGAAGTGTTTGGAGAGCGGTTAGGCAGACTGGTATCCGGATCGCATAGTAAAAAATGAGGCTCCGATTCCCGACAGATCAATAGATCATACTACAAAACGGCTGATTAAATAAGTGACATCTAATGTGTAAATCGTAGAGTGACTAAAATCACAAAATGAGGAATCCATTCCATTCCATCTGAGAAAGGGCGGATGCCAAGGAAGATAAAAAGCCATAAGAAGGGTCTGTACAGTTTCAATCGTCTTTCACAACAAGTAAAACCACAGATTCACACTTATATACACTGAGTACTGTGGCCAAGTGGTGGCCGAATAAACAGCTAGAATATCTGAAAACAAGGTCAGGAATTTGTACGTAATCAAGAGCCTGGCAAGGGCGATTTGTTTGAAAACGTGGGGAAAAATCGTCTGCATCGGATAGTCTGGGAATCCATAACATTTGGATGTAAGGTGCCCGAATGAGCACCGGAAGATGTGGGATCCACTGAGACCGGTCTATTGACGGTTAGCGGAACGGACAAGCTACCGTGCGGAGCGATGCCGAAGAGTGTGGGCTGTTGCATAGAGTTTGCATCCAGATGGGCTGAAGTGCCAGTGTAGGAAGGAGTACAGTTGCCAGGGGAGATCAATCGGAAACAAGAGTTTGTTCTGACCGTGTCATTAGTTAGCACACGAATAACCGGTATAGGCGCACATGCACCTGAGGACATCAACACGGGAACAGTAGCATTCAGAGGTGATGATTGAGGAAACAACTGATTTGATGTGGTAACGACACCTAACAATGGTTGAATGCACTTAGCAGGACTATTCAGCCTCATGATTGGGATTCGCTGAACTGCAGGCATTACTGAAGGTCGGGCAGTGAACTGCGATACAGAAGTGGAGGAAACCCTGGCAGAAAACGGGGGTCGAGTAGATTCAGGTCGAGTCAACTGATGTACGACCTGAGTAAACTGAGGTGGTGGGAGCACCGGGTGAGTGAAACGTTGTTGGTAGACTTCACCTGAATGGAAATGGAGGAGAAAATGGGGATGGAGAGCCATGTATGCATTAAACGAGTTTAAATCTAGTAATGGAAGCACATCACACATCGGCTGCAGATGATAATAACTTCGTCGGTGGCGTCATCAGATACGGACGTGAATTCAAGATGTTTTGGTAGCAGTGATAGATCCTTCTAATCCTGTGGGATCTCAGTGTGTAGTCAGAGAAGTAGCGAGGTGATAGGAACAACCGTTGCGAACAGATTAAACGCTGCCAGCGTGTCTTCCACAGACCAGAGGAAAACGATACAACGGAAAAAAAGATAAGACAAACGAAACACATATGTGGAAATACCATTAAAAAGGACGGTGCGAATGAATCCGATATGATTCTTTCTGACTGTGGGCGTCACCTGGAGTACCTTTGATACGACAAGTGCGCGACTACCAAATTAACTCTTCAGTGCTTACATCATGTGACACTGACAGCTATGACATGTAAGGTCACAAACCGGATGAGCAATGTTCAGTAGCGAAAAACGTGGACAATGGTTAGCCGACGCAACCCGCTTCCTGAAAAACTTTAAAGCATGTAACCGTATGTGTGCATTATCAGTGACATCAAGCAGAAATAGGCGATGGACCATAATGCGATCGAGTAGTCAAAACATATCACTCGGTTCTAGAAGAGTTCCCTAAACAAACACGTTCCTGAAATGATACCTACCGTTAGGCGTTTTCATTTGTCTGGTGATGACAAACACAGGCTGACCGGAGGGTGTGAACAGTTGACCGGCTGGCAAACTGGCCCGCATTCCTGTAACTACTGACTGGACCGGGATGACTGGCTCCGGGGGACGCTGGGCCGCGGGAGGAGGTTGGGACTGTTTTGTCGGATACTCCATTCTCGAGGGTACAAAGAATCCCGGGTGGGATTTGGCGGTCACGGATGCACGGGAGGGTTGCGTTGTAACAGTGGTATCCGAAGCGAATCGCGTCGGATGAGCATTTGGATGGTTAGACATATCTAGACGTGACTGAAATCCATGAAATGGGAAAACAAAATCACAATCCAGGAAGGTAAGGGATTCATGCCCTGCAAAGTAAGAGAACTGACTGATTACTTGCAAGTAGTCAACAATTGTGGTTACTACAAATCAAGCACTGCCCAGAATTGATAATAAAAACAATGAACTCGAGTTTCATGTTTGGCAAAATCTGTCAGTAGTGCACACGTTTGTCACAGCCACGATTTAAAGTCCGACCACGCTTTTACGGGGCAACCGTGTTGACCAACAAACCACCGACCTCATATTAAACATAACTTATGATATTACGAAGCCCCAACCAAATTCGTTTGTAAGTAATGCTCAAATTGCCTGATCGCCTCGTGAGGAGTCAATGGATGATTAGGGCTACTCAGAAATAATTGAACTGATTGAACTATATTTCTACTACCGGTACGCGGTCAAGGACTTTGGTTAACATTAACTGATCGTTCGCGGTTGTAAGTGACGTCCAATTTACAAAATTGATTGGAATAAACGTTTAGAATAACGAGCTTTACTTGCTAACTCCTGATCACTTTTCAAAACACGACTGTCCTAATGTCAATCGGAGTGGAATTCATACTCGCCAACCATGGCAAGGACGGAGCAAATACGAAAGAAAGGAGTAGTCACACAATGCTTAATTCGCGCCCAATTCACTGGTGAATTGGTTCAGTGGCTGAAGTGTCAACTAAGTGATGGCACACATCCGATTCTCAAGACACCTAACTTGTAAGTGATTAGGTTGCACTGGGCTAGTATAGCGGCCCGAGGGCGCCAAAGCACCCTAAGGTGTTCGCATAGTTTTGCCGCAGCCATTTCTCACAGTTTCACGCATAATTCTCATTTTCGTCAACGCTATTAAAATCAGGCTCCGTTCACATCTTTCTAATAGTTCTGCTTGTTTGTAGTGAAAAGTGGATGTTGTTTACTTCAAAACAAGGAGGTTGTTCTTGAGACATGGAGTGGTCGAATAAGTTTATCGCGGGGTGTACAAACAATTGGAACAGAACGAAGTCATATTCAAGACGTCGTATTGAAGAAGGGGACGCCACACTAAGTCATTTCCAGGTGCTCGCAACCAGTATATAACAACGGCCAAACTGACTATGAACCGATAAACGACGACCACGATTGCTAGTCATTGTTTTCACAATATGTCACTAGACGAATGCTTCACCATCTCATCGCAGCCGGCATTCGCAAACAGTTTCAAGTGGCAATGCAATTGGCAGTAATTCGGTATTAAGCATATGCAGATCGTAACGGAAATGAGCAGAGTTTAATTGAAACAAGTTAAACAGGTCGGGGTACCTTACTTACCAAATCCGAGGTCGAGGTTGATTTCAAGATTGTTGGGACGTGTTTAGACGTATTGCACATCGTTGGCCGTGCCGGTCGGACGCAGACAGGTCGAGGCCGAATGGTTGGTCGGCCCCTGCCAGCGCCTAATAAGGCATATCGATGATGATCGAACGTTTCGAACAGTGAAAGCTCGTTTGTGGTAGAACACTCTACAACCTCCTCACAGGCCACATCACCTGGACCGTCAGTCGAAACTGTGTGCATCGGAATTGCACGCCCATCCACGCCAGAAGCCAGTGGACGATTCGATGCGCCTGCATGGGATGTCAAATTCGATCGGGGAACAGTCGATCGTACAAATGAGCCGGGAACCGCCCTATTTTGGGATTTTGTTGGTGGTCGACCGCGACGTTTTGGAAGTACGACAGTAAACTGATCTGAGGAATCCATGCCATTCGCTACATACACTTTCGGATGCAGTTTAGGCACTTTTCTGACGGGGAAGAAACTGATCGGAGCACCCTTTCGTTTACCGGAACTTACGGTTTCGTCCACATTTGTCTCTGTTTCAGAAACACCCAAATAGCGGGATTTCCGTATTTCCTGCTGGGTGGCATTTTGTTCTGTGCCACTTGATTCAAAGTTTTCCCACTGTTGAACAGCCCTGTTGGTTTGCTGGCGGCGAGTGCTCGAGTTATGTGTTACGCCGAAACGCTGGAAAATTGAAAGTTGGACAGTTCACTTTGTGGGCGACATTAGAGATTGTTATGGCTGCCTATAAATGTGATACGTGGGCTAAACATTCAGGTCATCCTCAATTTGAAGCTTAGTAGTTCACAGTGTAAACCTGGACAATATGAATCGATACGAGGAGTAAAACAATGTCACAACGGAATAAATAATATTCAAGATAATGCGGTACTGTTTCGTATCTACCAAATAAAAGTGACAGGCATCAGAAGATATCAAGTGACTATCATGATGGGATTTGAATGCTACACAGATTGATAAACTGGAAAGAGAAGTGATCACTGAACATAGTCACTTTCGTAAGAATCTAGCGATGTGCAATGTCTGAGTAGATGGTGCTATGTAAAGGTCACTTGAACGTATTCGTTATGATACAACAGAAACACGGCTTTCTATGTGCTGATCAGACAAAAACCAGTTTTGTCCAGTAGTGCGCACGTTCGTTTCAAACTACCCAACGTACTCAAGAGCCAGCTGTCGCCTTTGAAGGCTGAGGTAATCAAACGAGTCACTGAACAGAAAACCCACAGAGGGGACGTTAACGGGAGAGATTATGAAACTTCTTCGCATGGTCAAACTTAAGTAAGTCGAATAACTCGCATTTTACAAACTGCTGGTATCTGTCACGACTCAACAGATTAATTGATGGTTGTGAGTACTGTCTCTGGCGCCTAGCCCTGTGGAGGAACGATAGATTGGCAGTTGATCGACTTATTTCTCTCTGTCAGGTACATACATTCACCCAATGTTCAAATAACGCCTACCTATCCACAAGTGGTCGATTCGCTTTTCTGTGTCTGACGCTTAACCAGTCGGGATCACTTTCACTCCACTGGTCGTTATTCTCGCACTCACTGTGTATCGATGAGATCTACTGAGAATGCTGCGGTAAACGTTTCTCGCTGAGCGTTGCTCTTTTGTCTTTACGGTGAAACGGCGGGTGTCCAGAGGGGGGGGAGTTCGAACGCCCCGGTATCAATGAGCCAAGGTCTCAAGCCAGAGGAAACCTTCAGCAATGACAAATTCGTCAAAACAAAGTGGTGATCACCATAGTGCTCGTCAAAATAGTAAAATGGCTGGAAATCTTTAATGGCAACGATAATGGTCCGTTCAGACTCCGAGCTTTATTAACTTCGGTCGCATGTGAGCAGCTCACGAGCTAAGCGTCTACACGAATGGCGTGAGTTTTAAAGCAAAACCCAGTTTGAAAATTGATGCTCCTGACACCAAATGGCCTTATTATCAGGTGGTGACTAAATAAAGGCTAGTGTCGGAGAAAGGTGTTTACTTATGTTTTTAAATCAGCGCACAGGTACTCATTTGTCTATGAATGCTACAAAGATTTGCTTAGGCTGTTCACATCAGGCTAGTTTGATGGACATAGTTCACCTCAGCTAATCAGTTGGTACTGTATATGGCCATATGGGCAAAAGTGGTAGCTCGATAAGGTTTCGTGAAGTCTACACTCAAGCCGACACTCCACCGGGGCTGCGTTCACCCCTGTTTTTACTCATTATCATGGCGATTTTGTGGCCATAGTCAATGCAGATTGGCTTTCTGATAGGTACCTGACTAACAGGATGCCAACAAGTAACGCATACATCAGTTACATATGAAACGTGCCTTCGTAACTTGTGCTACTAAAAACAGGAGGCTTGACTTGCAGCATAAAAATTACCGGTTTGATCTGACTAAAGATACTCCCACGCGATAAGCCTGCAGAGAGGTGAAACTAGTCGCAGTGAAGTGTCAAGTTAAGCATCGTGAAATATTGCACGGTATACACCAACAAGGGAAATCCTTTGGAACAGTGGTTTCTATTGGAGGGTTACCAGCTTACCTGTAGGTTGTGTAGCACAAGAGACCCGTACCTTTCACCGAACACGTTAGGTCATTGCCTCTAGTTAAGCGTTCCCCTCAAGCTACGGCCACTGAAAACACTAGGCATATACTGGTCACATCGTTCCTGAAAACAATTTTACTTCCTGATAAACAGCAAGTTCCTGTTTTCCCTCTTTCAATGAACGCCATTTCACAGAAAGGCGTTTTGATTTAGTCTGTAAAGGCCAGTCGTACACGCGTAAGAATGCAGTTTCATACTGACTGTGTTAAGTCAACTTTCTTCTGCTGACATTGAATCTGCCTTTTCATTGTGAGTCTAGGGGGTTGTCTTCTTGTTTTGTGGATCTTCATCTTTTGAAATACACAAGTGGGCCCCTCACCTAGTGTATACGTGCTTTATGACCTTGTTTAAGCTATTCAATCAACGTGCACGCCGCGATAAGCGGATCTACTCCGAGTTTTGCAGCTCACAGCAACCACGACTGATAGCTGCTGACCGCCGTTTCGGATATGTAAAACCGTAACCCCGGTCATACGTGAGTGGCGCTTATAACGGTTCAGCGAGCGGTATACTAAAGCTACAGTCCTTCGGACACAGCAGAGACAAACTGACGTATAAAATATACAACCCTTACATCAGAGCTATGGTGCAGAATACAAGCAAACAGATGATGCCGAATCATGTTTTTTAACACAGATAAAGAAGTCATGACGATGAGGCTTGTATCCCTTCATGTGGCAAAATGTCTAGGACAGACGACCAATGTATATGTATAACATCAGTTTAAGCGGTATACTTAGCACATTACACTCAAAAATAGCTCATACTTTGGAGACGTCCTTCCGCCTAACGGGAATTCACTTCTACACTAGGATAACCTAAATTGCCTTATAATCACGCTTGTAAGTTGAAGACTAACTTGGTTTATGTCAATGTTGGAACACCCTGACAGTACGTCACAAACACATTTGGCATGGAACACCCAGAAAAAAATAAACCAAAACTTGAGAGACAAATCCACTGGCGATACAAGCGGCAAAACAGATAGTGGTGGCAACAATCGACATCAACAAGACCGAGGTTCAATAGTTTCTCCGATTAAAATCAGACGTTGTTGACCAATCAATTTCGCTTCAAAAGTTACCAAAGGATTGCCTCACTCTACTGGGTTGGACCAGCAGGCAGTATTCTAGTGGTTAATGTGTAGTCCGGGTCAGCGACATGCATTTAACCATGTCGAACTATGTCCGATTAGGGCGTTCTCAGTTTCCCGACGAGGATCCAAGGGACAACCAGCAAATAAATCTGGTTGGCAAATATGGCAAAAAATGATAATCTTTGTTTCGCCCTTCGGGATTTACCCTAACACCTGCTGTGACACTGGTGCCAGTTAAATACAATTTACTAAGCATCGAGCGTGTATGAATGCATGTTTTCACCTCAAGATGTGTAGTATCCAAGTTGTCGTCGTCCGTATCACTCGTTTCAGCATATAACGGGCGACTGCACGATCGACCACTGTTAAGCCTCCCAACAGTGAGCGGCTCGCCGTAGCCAGCGTCTGTTGCCGAAGTGTCCGTCTGCAAGCTACTTTGGGTTATATGCAGTCGATCACGCGTACCACCGTGCTTTCCGTTTGTACCAGGGAGCTGTTTGGAAATACGAGCCTTACGTCCACGCTGTCCCGGCGTAGGAACGGAACTATCTCCGGCGGCTTCTTCTTCTGCAATCAGGCGTTCGAGACGTTCCAGTTCAGCCAAGTGTTGTGCTGACGGATCGTAGGAACCATAGCAATAGAGCATATCGTCCTCTTCGATCTCAGCTCTTTCCTCATCGGCCGCGTGAAGCGCTTTCAGCTGGTCTAAGCGCCACGTTTCTTTGGACTCGGCAAACTGAGCCTAAACCATACAAACGGTACACAAAAATGAAATTGATAAACAATAAAGGTGATCAAGAATCTGATATGCGACAATATACATAAGTAAACAGAGGAATCTATGAAAATCAGATGGTCGATGTTTGTCGCCACTTGGACAGGGATTGACCAAACAATGACGAACATGGTCGGTTTTCAAGAGTTTCAATACTTAAACGAAGCATTACAAGTCACAGTTCATGCAACGAACAATGAGATCCTAGTCACGTTTACGCTACACATACCGGCCTCCCGACAGAGACCTTAAGGACAGCAACTACGAGCGGTTGGGGACGTCTTCGAAAATGACGCCTGCGTTGTTTTGCACAAATTGTTGTATACAAACTGACTACGGTGCAATAGTTGTTCGCAAAATATGCATAAAACAATTGGAAGGAATAAGTCTACGAGGACTAGATGCAGTTGGCCTTCGACCTCCGTCCAGTTATCTCAACCCTAGGTCACGTCACTAGCACAACCTCCGTCCGGGCGCGAGTTCTTAGCTTATACGCGCAAATTTAGAAGTGTGTTGGAGTCGTGGAAACATGTGCTTCGTTGTACGTGATGACTGAACCATATCCAGCGCTGGTCCAAACAAACAAGACAGTTTCAATCTACAAGTTCTAAACTGACCAAGAAGGTTGTACAACAATGAAACTGTGGTTTGCTTACATCAGCCAGAACCAGCTCTTCGTTTAAAACTTCCTCCCGTTGATCTTCCACTAGACGAATTCCAAATCGTTCGATAGGACGCAAAGTGGACTCGAACTCAACCAGCTCACGTTCAACAGATTTTTCAACAGTCTCTTCCGCAAGTGTCGTTTGTTCAGGAGGCTGCGGTGTGAGGTCGGCCTCTTCACATTCTGTTCTGTCCTGTTCCTTTGGCTGACCTGTAAATTCACGTCGCCTCTTTAAAGCGAACTGAGCGATCGGATCAGCTACGTCATTCGCATCCGAGTCCCTTGATAACTCCACATTGCCGGACAAGTCGTTCAGCACCCGCTGATTGGTGGCACTGTCCTCAAAAGGAATAGTTTCATCGAATTCAGCCAAGTCAGCCTATAAAAGAACATAAACAGCCTCAGTTGTGCATTCGTCATGTTATTCAACTACAAAGCGCGCACAACTCTGCCTGAAACCAGAAAGAGGAGTAACAAACTTACACTGAACAGCATAACTATTGAAAACAACCATTCCCTGACGCAAATCTGAATGTAACAGACAAGACCGGCGCCGCAGCATATATGCTTCGGCAGAATTCCTTGTACCTCAAAAGAGATGTGTACACGCACTATGACTGAGCAAGATGATTGTATTGGTGACACTTTAAACGATGAAATACGCGCAGAAAAGCAGTCTACTTGAAAATGGTTATCCCAAGGAATAAGGAAGAAAGTTCAACGCGATTAATACGCAAAACAACCCACAAATAACAGTTCATCAGTAAAAAAGGCCGTTCAAAGAAGAACGTGTCAATTAGCTGAACAGTGCTTAAGTTGGCTGTTGTCCATACACAGTGGTCCGAATTCCCACACCTTCGCTTAGGCGGAAGACATGCTAGTTCACTAAATCAAATATAATCCACGAATGGTACTGTAAATGCGCGGCATCTTACACTAGGATAACTGAACGTGGAACCACGATTGTTGAGCGCTTACCAGAACAGGCAAACAAACCATTACGCAATCTCCAGGGAACCAACGCCATCGGTCGCTAAACTATCACCTGATGAGGCAACATGTGGTTGGCTTAACACAGACTTTTCATGTTTTATTCTAAATTCAGAATAAACATTCGCAAAGGTATGCCGAGTCAATCACGTGCCGTAATCCCATTTTGTGCGAACAAAAATAAACATGTGTGACGTTGACACATACCATCAAGCAATGCTTCTCATATTCGTTTCGTGGTCTGGAGCTCCGTACACTTAACCCGTCTTCAGTAAACATCAGTGGGGACACTGTAATCCGCCCGGGTATAAATTATCTGATGACAGTCTTTAGTGGGCTCTATTCAATACACATTAGGGTATCGGGGATGAGAGAGAAGTAACAAAGATGCATGCGAATGCCACGAGTGGTATTGATAGGGAGTGAAACTACAACGTGCCCCGAATAGATGCGCAAAGATGAGCTCATCTTGGTCGCTACTAGCAGTATTAACAACAAACACGTCGGTGGTTAGTGCTGACGCCTCACTGTCATACAAACATGAAGCGAATGACAAGGCGCAGCCAAGATGAAAACGGAAGCGAGGAGACCTACCCAATAAAAACAAATACATCCGAAATGAGATATACGGCACGAAAATGTTCACGCCATGCAAACAGGCAACCGACCTATAAGTGAAGGCAATGAGTCCTCATCAATAACAGTTTTCACTGACACGTGTAATTAATCGACAACCCAACCAAACAACATTAATATCCACGCCACTGGGTCCAAATAGCTGACAACTTGCCGAGTCAAAGACGCTGTTGCTTCCGATGGCCGCTGTCCCCAAGAGAAACCAACCTACGGTGGCTGAATCTTCGGGAATTGGCCTTACCTTACTAGTGGTAAGTCAGTAAGTGTAAGCCGCACACTAGTGGGCCGCGGCATCGTCGGAAAGAGTTCGGTGTAAAAGACGGCTAGTTGTCACCTTCATTACACAGCCTAACCATCTAAGTATATAAGTACACATCAATAAAACAAAAGAACGCATCGGACACTAGCCAGTAAACGTCCGCTTCCTAATCCCTATCTGTCGGTACTAGCCGCTTCGATCGACTGAACGAAATCATCGATAGCCAAGTATTTGGAAACCTATCATGTTTTCCGATCTGAGCAGCCAGTTTTCACAGTCGTAGTGAGACAATTCTCATGGATGTCTTACAGGCGTGAACCCTCAGCTTCAGAGAGCTGCCGTCACGACAGTTCTAGATCAGCTAACACCGCTCTAGCCTCGAAGATACGAGATTCAGTTTCATTCCCTATGCCTACCCCGCTGCTGGTGCAATTTCCTAAGTACACAAACCAGTCAACATAACTTTATTAATGAACATTAAATCTGAGAAATCATAACAATATTATAGTGTTTTGCATTTTGTAGATTGCGGAGTAACATCGAACACTATCTGTGTTATTTGAAAATTATCAAACGACACCTTATCATCAGCAGTCAATCATTCATTAATTAGAAGCTCCATGCCAGCAATCTGTAAGTGTTGCGAAGAGCTCGCCATTATTTTGTCTATGACAAAAATGAACAGAAATGGTAAAAGTGAACAAGCCTTGACGTACGCCGCACCTGGTGATGAAACTGTCACACAGTTTACCGTAGGCACAAGTCTGAGTTAAAGTATAGGAATAAGGCATTCGATATACCCCTGAGTTCAAGTGACTTTAGACATGTAGGTCGATCTACTGAATCTAACGCACCTTCATTGTTGATTAAAACAGTTGTTGGCGATGCTCGAGAATTTGGCGAAGAGCAAAACTGAGATTAATATAATCTCTCATCCTAGTGTTTAAAATTAGTTAAATGTGTATGTTATCAGAATTTTCAAAATGTTACTTCGGAGAACATCCCATGACATATCTTTTCACTGTCTTATTCAACACAATCTCGTAAACCGTAAAACTCTGCCGGCTATTCCCAAACGTCGATCTTCCGAGTTGCAGTATAATGAGTATCAACACTAGTTATGACTGGGATCAGCTAATCCCCTTAATGGTTCCCGCAAGATCCCCTTTGCGGAGTGTAAGATATATTATCGAGTGAACCGAGCACAGATGGCTGTTTTCCGTCGTCCGTGCAAGTTAGAAAAATGGAGTCAAAATGTCTACCTTCTGAGAAAAATGCCCGCATGAACTAATCCAAGTTAGGAGATCCATTGCGTTTTAGAAGCGAAATACAACTGCGGACCTCACCTTTGGTAGGTTTATCTAAATCTACCAATCGGAATACTACAATGAAAGTTTGTGGTAGTAACAAGACAGAAGCGGAATGACAGCTAAATCGGTCTCCATAGTATTCCGCACAACAATCTAACAGTCAGGACTTATTATGGATGAGCATGCCGTCTACCTTGTTGATAGCTTCTTTGACAGAAGAATGCCCTGCAGCAATAATGCGGATAAGATTGAAGTGTCTACTAGTAGTCCAGGGAGCAAAAACGGTTTCCATTTCGTTAATTTTCTCAGTTTGTCAAGCTTCACGATCGGATGTCAACCTAGGCTTCAGCCTCCTGCAGATATTCCACTCTGAACTTGTTACATGAACAGCTACAAGGAATGTTTCATCCGGCGTCTAATAACCCTCTGAATTTCTACGAAATTCAATGTTTGTTCAAGTCACAAACCATCGTGCTGTACGCTACAGCACCGACTTCGCCAATGACCTCCAGGATCTAGGTCCAGCAGTCGCGATTAGAATTGCGAAGCTTGCACACTACGTTAGTCTGATTCTTATGTTCAACCGCTGGCTTGTCCAATTTTACGATAGCCAACCGTTACGAAGTTGTTGTCCAATGAAAGTAATAACCAAACGATAAAGCACCAACGCGTGATCTGGATTCAGGTATGTGTCCCAATTAGAACGGCATTTCAGCTTGGTACGCTGCACCAGTTTACATGACTATGAAATGCGGCTGGATTTCGTATAAAAACCCAAGTGCGTAAGAGTGCTATCATTTTCATCAAAATGCATACTTCCTTAAAACACGAGTTCACATTTGAAAAATAACAAAAGGGAGAAAGGCAGTGGTGTAGAGAGAGAACATTTCAGGAACTATAACCAGTACGTCGATTGGATTTGTCCACACGAAAAACGCTCAACAAGGAAATCGACAAACCTTCGCTTCGGCCATTGCGAGTTTCGCTGCAATCCGATCGTTCTCATCCTCGCACGCTTCTAACAGCGCGGCCAGCTGTGTCTCGTCCGTGCTCGGTATCACCGGCGGAGCGAGTGCTGCAAAAGTAGTGCCGGCCGCATCATCTCGCAGTCGAACTTGACGTCCGCTTCGGGTAACTAGGACCGGAGGCTTCGATATAGCAAGCGGTGACTGGGGCTCTGACACAGGTACAATCGAGGAGGCAGTTGATTCACCCGAGGAGACAGCATCGTCTCGTCTTTGTTTGGCCAGCACCAGGTCCTGCATAGAAGAAGGACCGACAAATTCAATAAGCCACTGGGGAAATTAAAAACACGCAGCAAAACTAACCCACGGAAACGTCGAAAAGTCGATGGCCAAAAGGACTGTGTTAAAATAGCACGAATAGACAAACAACACACAGTGGAACATGAAACTCACGTGGAGTCCAGAAGGCTCAGCAAACAACTCTGATATGGTGTTTTGTTTGAAGAACGCTGTGGTAAAACGTCCACCTTCGATAGCCACGTCTGAGAGAAAACGTTTCTGGTTAGCTTTACGCAGAATGTTCTCCTCCACGGTACGTTCACTAATCAAACGATAGATGTGCACGTCACGCGTCTGACCGATACGATGACATCTATGAATGTGGTGAGAAAATAAGCGCAAGGAAACGACACAGTCAGGACAACCCGAGATATGCTAGGAGTGGGGGACTTTCACACATCTGGATAAAAAAGAAGTCGAATAATGAAAGGGCATGGCTTCTGACAAATACAAACCGTTGCCAAAAACACTACGTGCTACGCGGAACCCAGATGTATTTTTATACTTATCACGATGATGATGATGAATAGAGAGAAAAACTTAGGCTTCCAATTTTAAGCACTTAGGTCCCGGTATACAGTTCATCCAGAAGACACTGCGAGATGCAAGCATTTTGTTCGTTTTCACCAATCGGTTTAAAAATACACTCAAATATCGTAAGGGCTGTTCGGTACCGCAAAATTGATTCCTGAACTCTCGGCGGAGTAGATATTAAATCGTATCTGTCGCCTAATCGGCAGTTAGAATAACACTGATTCAGTTGGTCGGGTTAGTAAGACTATCCTTCAAGCACGAGAGCGTCAGAAAGATGTATTGTGAACGAAAATTATAAAAAAAAATTTCCCCCACGCTGAACATGAAGTAAGCCGCTAATCAAATTATCCAACAGGAAGGACATTAAAAATGGTGTAATCAAAATAAGACTACAAAATGGTTACTAGTCGATGGGCTCACAGAAAAAATGCGACTAGTTTGACAGCCTGTCAAACATTACTAAGTAAAAAAAAGCTTCAGTAAGTGCCCAATGATAGGTATAATGAAACAAATAGACAATGTGGCCAAGATATGTAAACAAAGAAACGACATCTCCGTAATCAACACGGCAGAGATAAAACAAGTGGTTGTATCAAACGGCATCTGCACATCGTTCGCAGTCCCTACACTCTTTCAAATGAGAAACCGCAAAATAAAAAATAAAGCAGAATAATGATGCATTTGTAGCCGTGAGATTCTTGGAACACAGGTGTTATATAGAAAGGTAAACTAAGGTTATCAGTTTTTACACTGTCTTGTAACGTAACACAGGTCATATGCACTGGAAATTGTCAATCTGCGTAAACGTAGACAACAGAATTTGCGAACTCCAAGCCTGAATACTGTGACCCTGGTACTAGCCAGTGCATTATGTACTTTTGAAAAACGAAGACGATAACGACAAGCTCTGATTCTGTCCATCGTTACCGTATCCCCGCCAGGTTTCGAACAGTAATCGGATAACCTCCTATTAGTGGCACACAATCGAAGTCATCAGCGCACTGGCATTCGTTTTGCCTTCGTTCCTATCTTCCATCTTCGACTATTCCCTTCCAGTTGCATTTAAACCTAGAATATCACAGTTTAGTAATTATGTGTATGTAATGGTATCTTCTATGCTCTATATAATCGCCTGGTTCCGATGGAAAATGCAGAACTGGAATGGGAAATAACCTAAATGTATATATATATATATATATATATATATATATGTGCAGGCGCAATATATTTACTTCGGACTGAGCGCAACAATCTATAACAGCAGTGATCAGAAAATAAAACTATAGCCGGCCAGAAATGGGACTCAAATGGAAAACAACGGAACGCTTACGAGCATAAAACAAACCCGATACACGTCGTGCAGTAAAGGAACGTAAGTATTGTGTTTAATGGTCAGAATTCGCACCCATTAATGAAGTGTTATATTCAAACCACCGGCATATGCCGTTCACACGGTAGGATGTACGGTCGACGTTCATAGGGCACCCATACTCGATGACTGGCATCAATCACGAAACCCAAAGTGTGCTGTCAGAACCACTAGATAAACACTATTGACGCTACTGCACTTTGTAAAATTATAAACCACCCGAGAAATCGAAACAGACAGTTTCCGCACATCCAGAAAGCGCTCTTGACATTTGCACTGGTCCACAGACTCAATTATGCCCGAGATAAATGCCTAAAATAACTTACAAATAATTGTCGGTTTCATGGTGCATGTAACTGAATATGTCAAAGAGGCTGTAACTGTGAAGCTCTACAAGCAGTAAATGTGAGTCAAGAATCAAGTCCAAACTAATGCAGCCTACTAACGATAACTGTTCAAATCAAAGGCACGCGAATAAGAAATGTTCCCTTACCTACTACACTTAGTCATGACCGATTGTCACAGATATGGACAGAGCAGAAAAGGTCAAACAAACAGTTATACGTTGATAAAACTCAAACCAAGTTGAAACTTTCCATGAAATCAAACGGTTAATACGCAGCGCAATGTGTGCCATAAAACACCAACAGCCGCCTCCTTACATTCAGCTAAGACTAACCTGTCCTGTGCTTGAGCGTCCATGGTGGGATTCCAGTCGGAATCGTAAAAGATTACCGTATCCGCTCCGGTAAGATTGACTCCAAGACCACCAGAGCGTGTGGAGAGGATGAAGACAAAGATTTGCGCATCTTGATTGAAACGTTCCATCAGAACCTGTCGATGCTCGACCTTGGTTGTTCCGTCCAAACGAACATAACGATGGCCATGGTAGGCTAGAAACTGTTCTAAAATATCTAGCATTCTAGCCATCTGAGTGAAGATAAGGACCCTGTGGTTACCGGCTTTTAGTTCACGTAGCAACAAGCTCAGACGTTGCAGTTTACCTGTTGAGTGGACGAGACAAAAAAATCTTATGCATGACGTTGTTGGTCTGCAGACGGTTCAGAAAAAAATAAAGCGCCCTTATAAAAGGCTCCTTTTCAAAAAATACGGAACAATTTACAAAACTAGCAAGATAAAACTGGAAAAGCCATCTTGTGTAGAAACACAAAGTTGATTATTCCAGTTGGGACAACATGCTTCGCTCGTATTTTCATATGCGTCCCGTCAATCACAGTATGAATCGTTAATACGGGTGGACGAAATGCTCAACTTCGCCTAAATGAAACTGAAAAACCCTGGATTAACCCACACCTACAACGGGGTCTGCGCGAAAAAGCGCGGGTTGCATTTGAAACCGACTGCCATTATCAGCTCGGTGATTCAAGCTGGTCTGCGTTTTACGGTGGTGAAACTAACGGTGGTAAAACTAAGGGCAACTTCATAGTCTAGAAAAGAATGCGTTCGTCTGAACACTAACATTAGACATGCCGATTCTGATCAATTTTCTTAGCAGGATACACAGAATATCCGAACCCGGTGGTATAAGGTGAGAAAACAAGAAAGCGGGACAGTGAACTGCAGAGCTGTCGGAACAATGGCAAATTCTTATCAATTATGCTCTGAATAGAATATTGTGCTCGAGTGGTGACTACAATGCAGAAGCAAGATCTCAGGGACTACGAGTAGTCCATTAGCGTGAGTATTCCTTGTGTAATCACAAACTAGAAATAGCATCTAGGTAAACGGAAACATCTTCACGATTAGCAGTACACTACTAAAGACGGCAGGAGACATAAGGTCGAGAAAACGGGATACATTAATAACCAGAATGTTGTATGAAGCTGTCAACCAACTAAATGAGGGGAAAATGTAAATAAGCACCTTTCAAAATAACCACGTTTAAGCTTTCATATCTACAAATTGGTAGGATAATACCTACTGTTGAGACGACTGAGCAACCGAGGCATTAGTTACAAGTAGAGGTGACCACAGGTTTGCATACAATGACACAGTCGTACCTAGTATAAGGCTGATGGCACAACATTTAACGCAGCTGCTTCACAAGAACGTGGATCGGAGTTCAAATCCTGGGAACTTCAAGGCTATATACTACTAACAAGCTCTAACAGGAGCGAAACTCGAGTCTAATGCTTATTCTCGAAAGTGGCCGGTTGAAAAGTCTATGTGAATCCTAGAAGTCTGGTTAAATATGACTAACGTTACCGGTTACATCAACAATACCACTTATCGGTAATAGAAACACCACTCAATCTTATGAGAAATCCTAGTTGTGAGGTAGTTAACTGCAGTAAACAAGACATTTACTCTGTCTCCTTCAGAGGAGCTCGGACACGTGACTTAAAAGTGGACGTGACTGGGCGTTTAGGTGCGGTATTTCGGTCGCAACGGCCAAGAAGACTACCATATGACAATTCGACCGGAGTTAGAATGCTGATCACAGTACGTATAAGTATTACGGAAAAGCTATAATATGAGCTTAACTAATACAAGCTTATCCGTTGTGCTGTGAATGGAATGCAACAATATCTGCTTGCTCTCTAAGCTGGGCGGAAGAAGAGCTGGAATATTCTTTAAGAATTGCGGTAAGAGCTAATTAGCACAAAGCGGCTAAGCTAATTCCAATATGTACAGTAACACGTTTTTAAGCCATGCAAATAACACCAAATGGCTTACTACAACAGGAATATTCCCCGGTATTTCAAGTTTACCAAGCTTGTGGGGAAAAGGATAAAAATTTGTGCAAAGGCCTGAATGAGGAAACGTACTGACATAAAAACGAGGGGGGGGGGGGGGGGCTCGCTCACCACAATCGTACTGTATCAGGCGAGGATCTGGGAACTGGATGTGACACGCACTGGCAATCCGATGTAATTGAACCGGCATCAGCCAAGCCAATGGGCTTAGTGGGACGAAATCCGATAGATTCGCCTTGTTTGATCGTCCACGAAGGGAATCTGAGGATAAAGACACATTCACGGGCTGACAAACAGGCGGCAAGCAATCAGCTTGAAGTAACAGGTTCAGTCTGTCAGCCTGACCTAGCGACTGAGACTGGTACTGGGGACATGATGTATGAACGGAGAAACCGGAAGAAATGACGGCCGGAACGATGCAGGCAAACCTGTTATCGGAAAACAAAATGAGGATGACTGTACACAGCTGGTTGCACAAATTTCAGCAAAAAAGAATGATTTCAATAGTGCAGCT
>JTDE01002730.1:0-38540 GCA_014338405.1 Paragonimus skrjabini miyazakii | reverse complement strand
CAGACACAATGAACAAATTTCTGAAAGTTTTCCGTTTGAAGCTGGCCTTAACAGAACCCGCCAAGCGGACGGCGCAAAGTTTACTGTTAACAGGAATCCAATCTACCAGTGTGACTGTGGCCGTCGTGCTGAGGGCTATACTTATTCCAGTCTGACCGGTAGTGGCGGCCGTGGAACCACCCGAAAGGTATAACCTGTATCGGGTAGACAGTGTAGGTGCTGTCAGTTCCATACGGTGACTACTGTTCTGCATTCTAGTCTCTTATTAGTGATCAGTTTTTGCTCAACCTGTACAAGTTCGCCCCCAATAAGTTTCATGAACTTATACTATACCCTGCCTACAGTCCACACAGACAATAGGAAATAGATTGAATAACTAAGCACCGGCCTTATAAAAACTGCTTCCTTCAGTGAACGTTCACAATAACCCTCAGTAGAGGCAGTCCGATTGTACCTGAAACCTTTGTTCACTTATGGAATTGTATTAAGGCCAATAAAAGAAGAAAGGTTTAATACAGCAAATCGTTCCAGATGACACTAACAAACCAGTGCCACTAACACCACAAACATCCATCTTGTTGAAGAGCAAGATATCTGCCGTTCACCGTTGTTGCCATCAAAGCAACGTCCACGTGTGATTGTATCGTCATGTGAACAGTAGGAAAGTCCAATGTTTGTTGAGAACAAGTGACTCATCCTTAAGCAACGTACAGTAAGTTTGTATGAGCGTGTTTTACTCGATCCATACCATACCCTGTTTGCGCTTTCAGAGTGTAGCTGTAAAATGCAACACAAACACAGAGATGAGGAGATATAGACTGCAAACACTGAAGGATAGTGCCGAAAGCTAAAACCATGACCACTGCTATACATAATACACATATATATGTATGCATATATGTGCGTATATATCTAAGCCAGCTTTATAATAAGTAACGGAAGGCTTATCGATTAATAAGAATGGTATTCTTTTGACAGCAGAGGGCAACGTCGCATCTTCGTGGCCCACGGGTGTGATGCAACTTCAAATCGAATTTATCAATGGGTGATTTAGTAGCAAATAATGAAGCCCTAAGTCTCGATAAGTTCCGCCAATCTTTACGCTGTGCACTTGTGCAGGTTGAGCAAAAACTGATCACCAATCTCATCCCAAGCATTTACAAAGGCACTCTTTAAATAGTGTGTTCAAATGGAGTCACACGTGCGCAATAAGACACAAGTTTAACATCTGTGGTGCCTAAGAGAGTTATTCGAAGCGGACTGAGCTAAGACGCGTGTGAACCGCCATGGTCATTTGCTTTAGATCGTCATCATGCACAAAGGACACCTGATCTATCGGTAAATTTGAAATGATTCTTGGTATCGTGGGAGACACGTTTAAACAACGTTTAAATATTTTTCCGTAATTATTGTCCCTTCGATGAAACGTAAAGGTCCAATTTACTTTCACAAAAACAGCTCCAAACCATCAAACTTCCACCTGCATTGTGCATGAGAGGAAAGCTTCACCGCAGAGCCGCCAGTAAAGAATGTTGATCCAAAAAACTTGGTTTGAGAGCTTATACAAGACAAAAACTTCAGAATTTTTTCTTTATTCCTTGTCCAAACGATGTCGATTGTACAAGGCAGAAAGGCATAAGCAATAAGCCATGCTGAACTAAGTCGGGTGCATTGCACAAAGAGCAGTATTAGTGGAATAACTCCACTAGACGTTAACGAATGTCTACCGGATGTCTTCTTATCGCATAAGCTACCCGTTTCTTCGTTATTCTTAATGACGTGAAAACTAGATTTGTGACTCATTTTCGAATGTTTGCCAATCCAGCAAGAGCTTTAACCGTCTATGTGACGCTGTATCGCATTCATCATTATCATGTTCAGCTTTCAACCGCACCAGTGGATACTGTGGCTTCGACTGTCACTGGTCCTGACAATGGTTCACAAGGGTGCAAAGTAACAAATAAATACGAATGTAAAGCGTAGAAAAAAAGGAAAAAACACAAAAGAAACCGAACTTCACCAAACAAGATTCGGCAAGTCTGAGGATACAAGCTCGCCACTTACTGCAACACAAATACGTCAGAAAATCTCCAACCAGCAGTGTGGATGGTCGCGAACTCCCCAAACAGGTGGACAGCATTTATCAACGCAACTTAGCGGGATGGTAAGGGCTTTCACAGCACGTGACAACGTTATCGCTTGGCGGCCTTGTAGTTCCTTCTAACCATCAGCAGACACTGAACGACGCGCGCTGCGGCAAGATTTCCGTCGACATACGAAGTGCGTGACCCAACCAACGAAGACTGTGCATCTTCACTATCTCGGTTATCGGTCGCGAACTTGCACATACCTCAAACAAGCTCCGATGAAGCGTCGCGTTGCTCACAAAGGCAACTCATTTGATACAGGCTAACTAGCGGAGCCAGCAGTTAGCAAATACCTCGAGTTTCTGAGTATCTTCCGCAGGAATGGGTCAGGTAGCAGATCCACCGAGCAAAATCGAACGCACACCCTCGCATTGTAAACTCTGCTTTTAGTCAAGGATGCTACAAGTGGCCAGGGTTGGAGAATTCACTATGTGCTTTCAACGTAGAGACCTCGTCTACAATACTGGGGTTATATTACGTTTCACTAATTTAAGCTCTAAAGCCACTTCAGTTTCCCGCAGTGGATCGTCTCTAATGTCAGAACTAACCACACAATCATCATCATCCACAGCTGAATCAACCGACCAAGACCAGTAGGACCGTTCCCCGAAGTGCCCGCTCAGATAAGCTGTAAATTCGTCAGCCATCTACTTCACATATAGTCTCACTAATACCTTCCTGATGGTCAGTGCAACCACGAATCAGGAAAAACCGCACCCGGTTACTCCGCGATAAAAATACTCTCTTCATTTCCTTGATTTCTTGGGAGAAGTAAGCCTCATGATCCCTACGCAGACCCATCGTAACTTTATGCCTTGGTTCACGGTCGTCTTTGCAGTATACGCAATCAGGGGGATCGATCAACATTTGTTCATAAGTTTTGCTGAATCACGAGAAATTCAGTTCTATTGTATCTGCAGTACCACTTTGGGATACTTTTTCACAAGAGTGTTACACAGCCGTTGAGATTCCTGTCCAGTGCTTGTTGGGGTCACTCCACTGTTGTGACCCAGACAGTTTGACCGTCAGTATTGTTTGACAGGCGTTTCTTGTACACTAGGCTTTCAATTTCCAACTGCTTAACTTACATTTATGAGCAAATGATCTCTGATTAAACGATAAAAAAACGGGCAGGAAAAACGGCACGATCTGAATCAATATGGATACTCCAAAGTGAGCGACAATCTCTAACGAAGTGGCGCCACCGATAAACGACGGCGATATGATCAATTTGCGTGCATGTCTGAGTTTCACAAGGCTGTTTCCGCGTGTCGTATTGCTATAGCTTGTACTGAATGGCGCAACTCGATATATGGATTCCGCGAGATAACTATAACAGCCGACTGTCATGGTCAGCATGTTGTGTACGGAAATCGAACGCACAAGCTGGCAGCTTCTCGTCTAGGTTAACATGACCGAGTTGTGGGTTCATATCGCCAGCAAGTACAATGATGTCCAAGTGCTTGGTTTGTCTCATAAGATAAAAGAGGGCATCGAAGAAGTATTCTTGACAGCATCAGAACTATTGTCTGTTGGAGCATATGCAGACATGATTAAGGGAACCAAGTCTCTCTGGTCTACTTTGCCAGATTTTGACGGAGGTGCTAAGTCTGACGGCACACATACGACCATTCGTTGGGATCCAGTCAAGCGGCTTCTGCTCTGCTTCAGAACAATCTTGACTCTAGCCGAACCGTGAAGTTCGGCTTCATCGTCACCAGAAACCCCGGGAAAAAATTCATGACCAATAACATTATCCAATGGAAAATTCACGTGAACGACAATGTTAAGATCGCAAAGGTGTATTTCAAAGACGCAGCACACAACCAGCTCCAGGATGTGCTTACCAGATCAGCTTGCTAACCTCCTTGCGGAAGAGTGTTTACCGATTCATTTGGCTTAAAGAATGGGTAGTTAGCAGCAACGAAAGAAGAAGCGCAACATGAGTGGACTGATCTGTCAGGTTAACGATAATTTCTTATACTTCCCGGTTGTTTACGCTACGGAAAGCAGCAGACCTGAGGGATCGCACACCGAGTCTCTGTTTCAAAAATCTAACTTGCGAGACAGTAGGACAAGATCTGCTTGGAGGACCCTACCCGGAACCAGTGACTCAAGAGTCCGACTCAGTTGACAATGAGGGTCTTGCCTAGCTCGAGGGTTCAGTGAATAAGACAGGTTTGTCTGACTCTGATCACAGCTGCGAGCAGTGGATGTATTCGAAACCACACCAGACCTCTGAAGGAAATTAAACGTGTTTCGACTGCACTGAATGATATGCTGGTGATCACCATCGACCGTTGGGTGATCGGAGTACTCTCTGTTTGAGGGTACTTTTTCTAACTCTCTTTTTGATCCGGAAGACAGTAGTGCCGCAGTTATATTTCGTTTCCCTGTGCTCTTAAGATTGTGCATCACTGCCTGAGCACTCCTACATGATCATCAGTACGACATACAACCCTTAGTGAATTTGCTCTTCGTCTGACTGCTCCTCTGTAGCCTGTCTGACAAAGTTGCACCTGGTAGGACCGAAGTCCTGGTCAGCGTAGCTCTCCGGATCGATGTAGTGCGCAAACCTGACCACTACGTCAAGGTAGCGGAATGGGTCAGGACCGTATCCATAGTGTGTTCGATTGATATTTACCTCGCTCCTGTCCTCTTAGTTAGAGCTAATAAAGAAACCATGCATTTACAGGGCTTAAGGCGGGTTCCACTCATGTTGGTTGTTACCTAATCGGCCGAGAAATGTGGATGAAGATCCACCCTGGATGATTAATACCCAGTGAAACCGCAAACGTGGAATTCTAACCGGTTCCAGCAGTTTCATCCCGACCTGCCAAACTGGAGGATAAGTAGGAACTGTACCAATTTTTTGAACATTCAAAAACTGGATATGAGTTACACTTTCACAAAAAGTACTATTCTTATCACCTAATAAAAATTACATTAGTTCTCATAAAGCCCAGTCCTGTCGCACTATCAAACAATAACGTCACAGGTCTAATAAAACCGCAGAAAAGTTGGACTATTTACGCATCCAACTGCACCAAACGATACTTGACAAAGTACGTGCAAACAATGTAAGCGTTATAAAAGTGACAAAATGGTTACCATTCTTGTAGTATTAATTATTCTTAGACCACTTCGGTATTCCTGTGTTTATTCGTTGGGTTTTGACTTCCGTTCATCATCATCCTCATCGTCCTTCAAGCAAACAGACTAGTGATAAACAAGAGTGAAGCACCATCAACAAGACGGCCTCTCTGTAGCCTTCATTTTCTTCAATCCTCAGTTACACTTACTGCACGAAAAACTCAACCAAACAACGGTAACATTTAAGCCAATGAGTACGATTATGACGAGTCACCGAATGTCTCAGGCCAAAGAGGCCGCGAGTTGGCAGAGGAATCCAACCTACAGTTGCATATCCCTTGATGATTGGCCATATTTCTCTAAGTCAAATGAGCATTTACTTACCTCGCACATTCGGCCATTCGAACGCGGTATCAACAAAAGTGTTGGGTGTGGTAGATAACGAGCTGGTATCTTCTGAGAATGCCCTGATCATCTCGGTTTGTACATACTGAAAAACAAGGCGAAAGATCTGGCCTGGCATTCAATACCATATGCCTGATTCCTAACTACCTTGCTGCTTATCTGATAGTGCCATCCGATGCAAGTGATCTAATGTAGACATTGATATTGAAGTACCTGAAGACGGTCCACGTCTTTTACTATGAGTGAATACATTTCACAGCCGTAGAGTAAAACAATTCTCACAATTGGTTTAAACACGCGACCTCTAAGCCTTTCGTCGTCAGAGATGTCCCAGATTATCGAATACCACCCTAGACTACGAAGTACCGCATTCTATTTCATTCTTTATACTTAGGGAGCCGCCGATGCAACTTCGTAGGTACAAAAACCGGTCAACGGCCTACAAAACTTTATTAATAAACATTAAATCTGCAAAACCGCAGGAACCCTGCAAAGTACTAAACACTGTGCTGTTACATATTGAACAGGTCGCACTGCCGTACAATGTAGCTCGAAAGTAAATGGTAAACAGGAGAATATTATAATGCTGTCGTAGATAGCTTTTCTGGACATGTAATTATTTATGATAATGATCAGGCGGACTGGGGGAAAAGTTAAAATCCCGATTCATTGCAAGTTTTCGACAGAGAAACAGGGTGATAGCGTCAAAAATTTGTTTTGCCTCCATTTGCAACAGTGAAATCCCAAACCTGTGAGTTTGTCGAAAGATGAAAGCATTAAAGTAAACTTTTTCCCGTTTAGCTTATTACACAATATTTGCGGCGCACTTCAGTATATTCCTTTATATTTTGCACCACCGGACCTTCGCCATCATGTAACATTGTGAACATCACGTTGGTTGGATACTGTCAGGTTGCCCAGACTTAACCACGAACGTTTGAAATAACTGAGACTTAAACTTGAACTGCCAGCGACAATGATGGATACAGAACTCAATCGGACGGAGACAAATTCGAAACAAGTCTAAACCAATCGCCAGTAAAAGCCGAGGAATTCGCGGCGGGAATTCATGGTTGACGGAAAAAGATGCAATAGAGATTAAGGTGAAACAAATCAGGAAATGTGAAGATGCTGCTTGACTGAGCAGCAGTATCATTGGGTCGAACAATGACAGCTCGATCAAGCAGATATTAGTGTTGTGTTCACTGTCCGAAACAGGCAATAAACCAATACAAACGATCAAACTAGACGAGTGATACGAATGAACAGGCAATAAAACTTAGAAATAGAAAGTTTCCATTGGAACTCAATCTATCCCCCTGTTCACCTCAAAGGTCCATACATCAACATCAGGATTGCAAGTGAGAGTCGAGATTCAAGTCAATAACCATGTTTTGGTACACTGATGTGTAAATAATTGAAGTTTACCTGTTATGGTATGGTGAATCCGTTGGAAACAAGCATGGCGCCAAGTGAAATATACAAAGCCATCAAACATTAGTGGGAAGGGCATCTGATAGGTGGTGAACGTCTCAGTTTTTCAGCATTTAATGGGAGGAAGAAATGCATGCTGAAACTCCGGATCCTCAGAACACAAAATCCGACATCGCTGGGTCATAAAATAATAACAGCTGAGGAGACCTTTTATGAGCAAAGTAAAATATACATACTTATTTAGTGTTTCCGATAGATCCGTCAAACGATCCGCTGGACTGGAGAGCATCAATCGAAGCGGCGTACAGTCCTGAGACCAATACCACTGGCGTGCCCAAGGAGCCTCCGCGTTGAAACGTTGAACAGAACTCATACGGGAAGATGGCAGACAAGCAGCTTGTTGTATGCGAGACTGTGTAGTGTGGTTGCGATCGGAATTATGAAATTCGTGACGACTAGGCCACCAGTGTACACTACGTTGACAGGCCGACATCCCGTACACTAGACCAGGATAGACTGCAGAATGTAGATCACTGGATTTCTCCATTGAGTAGCGTACCATTCGTGTGACCAAATGCACTACATCTGGACCTATTCGGGAACTGTACTGACCCGAATCTGCAATAAAACCGGGCTTTCCATGATGCGCGAGTGGACTAATGACGGGAATTTCACAACGACGTTCGTTGATACGACTTATCAACATAAGCCGATGTCTACGCTCGATAGCACGATTGTGTAGGATCGACTTCGGCATTCCAGTATTGCCGGGCCGAACAGGTGGGGCGGCTAAAACGGAAAAAAGTGTAACCATATGAAAGTGTACAAAAAGAATATGCTGAGTCGGTGTACTATACCGTGACGAACTTACTTTCAACGATCACCGGGTCGATGGGAAGAGGATGTGGCAAGTTGGGGTATATGACTATCAGTGAAAGAGATGAAGAAAAGCAAAAAAGAATAATGAAACGAAGTAGCACTTGAGCAGCCGACTCGTTAACACGTGTAAACTAGTCAACGGTTTAAGTGAGCACATATCAGATGAGAAACAGAGATACGCTGAACTCAAGGAAAATCAGCAATAACAATAACGATCACCAAATACAAGCTTGAGTGTTTTGACACAGGTTAACACAACTGTTTCCATGTGAGATTGAGCAACCGGGTCATACGAAATCCATGTGCGATTTAGTGTGGCGCAAAAAAGCACTGTCTCACGGCATAAAAGTCGAAGGCTTAGCGGTTATTCATCTGATCACAATCAAAAAGGCTTATCAAAACAGCCAGTTCCAACGTCACCCGAGACCGGCAAGTGTTTGTGCATGGTCTGAAGCTAATCACAAACATGTACATGATTGAACGGAGTAATACGATACACAAACATAAATAAATCGGTTCCATAACCCAACACCTTTGTATAATCATAGTTTAACATACTCATCAAAGCAAAACGTTCAGGTTACACACATTTTCAGTAGGCACAACAAAACACACAATCCCCAAAAAAACCTTAAGGCAAGTCCAATATGAAGAACCGTTTAGTGACAAACCTGATCGCAGGTGCAAGCTTTCGTTTACTGTTTTGACCACGTGACGATTGAAAAATTCAGGTCCAGAAGAGGTTACCGTATGCGGACCCTCGAGTTGACTGGCATCAGAATGGCCGAGAGCACTCAAAGATTTACGTTGTGCGACGACTGAGAACCGAACAACAAAAAATAAAGTTTTTACGAAGAGGCGATTTTTTCGTCATTATATAAAACGGAGAAAAACGGTGAACCACGAAAACGCCAAATTATTAGAAGATATGGCCATTTCGAGTCGTCCTGTGAAAGTGAGTTGCACCGTGATCACAGTGTGATATGAACAGAAATTGAACAGTGGTCACTCATAAACCGAAATAAGACAAAATGCTTCAATGCCGACAGTGTATTCCTTGAGGTAGCGCTTTCTGGATGACACGTAACAGGAATATTTTGATATGTAAATATTTTTGCAGAAAGGAATTCACTGAACACATCCTGGTGATCCCAGTTCACAAAACAATAAAGAAGCACATTGGCACCTGATATGTTGAGGGAGATGGATTAAATTATGTCTGGGAATTACACCAGACTAAACAACTCGAACAGAAAATTAAGCAGGCTATTGGTCCGACTGCAACTATGTGATCAAATTACCTGGAAATCAGCATGTGAGATGGCAACCGTTTGCACCCTAGATCTGATAAATATGGGGGACTCAAAAATAGTCGGTATGTCCCAGATATCAATCTGAAGGGTCTTACCGAGTCTAATTAAGCCCTTAGACGTGTAGACTGGCAAATAATGCGGTGAACTTGTTCACGGTCGATTAAATAAGTCGTCTAAGAACCTACATGAGTGGAACATTTGGAGACGTTTCGCTAACTAGCCTACGTTGGGAGAATCCGTTTCCTTGACAGCTGACTTACATGAGGGTGATACCATATTTTTAAACCGAATACCAATCATTGACCTTGAGCAAGATAATCTTAGGAAACAGCGAATGCCAATACGACTAATCAGATTCCAAGGATTGACAAATTAACATTACCCGAAACAGTATTGCCCGGAATTGGATAGAGGCTAATAATCGAAAAGTGAACTGTGAAGAAAAAATTTATCTAAAAGAATCGTTTACACGAAAACATCGATATCAGTCGTATAGAGTATGCAAACCACGTTTGAAACACAACGTCACCTTTGATGAATAAAAACAATCCCCTGGTTAAACTGTCCCTACACGATGTGTCCAGGCAAGGGTCAAATCGGTTTTGAAACGCTGGCGCATCAAAGTGTAACCACAGTTCCTTAGGTTCGATATCGAACTGCAAAGTTTCTCGTTGAGGAAGTTAGAATGATTCACACCAGCAGGCTGATAACACTGACTTTACTCTTCGAGCTTAAGGCATATTCGCCTCATGACTCACAGGTGAAGGCGAGCTTCTTTATGGATTAATATGCCTGAAATGACACCAAATCCGGCATTAAAGAAGTGGACATGCGATTGACAGTAACTACGAGACACCACGTGATAAACGAAAAGCGAACCAAGACACACCGTCATCCACCACCTCCAACGTATCGACTACGCTGATAAGCCCAGAGCGGGCGCACAAATCACGACATCGTCGAGCCACAAATGTAGGTAAGTCGCGAGCCATCTCTGCCAAATTGCTCATTTGACCGAGTAATCGAGCGGCAGTGCCAGCCCGATCAAGCCAGTCCAGACCAGGTTCAGTGAAGGCGGACGCGTTCGATACAGGACTGGGTCCGCCATGCGATGCGGGAGCGAGCACCAAGAACGGATGACTCAGGGCTGCAATTAACCGTGGTAATGGGAATTGGAGCATGTGATCGGCCACATGAAATGGGGACAAAATGGGACGTGTTTCAAACAAATTGGGATGATTGCACACTTTGCGAAGTTGCATTAGAACATTCATGACGGAGAGGAATTGACCGGATTTGAGAGTTTCCCGTGTACTGCAACAGAAGCAGACAACAACCATCAAACGATGAGTGAATGCTGAGAGAGAACAGCCATAAACGTGCGATGAAGTGCTGAAATCTAGCATTAATAAATAACGTGCTTCGTAGGAAGAGCAGGTTTGATTCTAAGGAGTATTACAGTGAAAGGAGTGTTTTGGAGGAAAACAGGACTAAAACAATCCACGGTCATCGGTTTCAGGACGACCGCGACATTAGCCGATGGGACCTAGTGGTCAGTTGCCCTCACATGACGATGGGGTGGTTGACTAACGAGAAAGAGCAAAAGCCACTATTTATGACTATAACCAAGTTAACGGACCATTGGTTTTTCGAACATGTGAACAGTTATCCCGGGATATAGCCCACAAATCACCACGGTAATCAAAGAAAGGTCGGAAAGGCACGCTGGGCAACGAGCATGATCCAAAACTCTGAAGAAGGTGTAGGAGCTAACCATAAATATACAGCTTCAGACAGTAAGGCGGATTAGGGGGCTCTTTCGGTGAAATTTAAACAATTGCATCCGCTTGCACTGGCAAGACCTTTCAAAAAACATGGTTGTCTCATCTGTAGATTGAAAGTGCACTGTGCACTTTGGATAACTGAAATCCATTCGCAAACAACACGAACTGACACACTGATTATTGAATTTTGGTGGATGTGGTATATCATGCTGTCTCTATGCTTTCTGTCTTAAAATGCGGTTCGATAAACGATCGCTTGATAACGAGAGTAGCAAAGCAAAAATCAGTGTGATTAATCAACTGTTTAATAATGATAGATGCCCTCAAAATGCACCTTCATCAACCAGCTAAACATATCTTCCGACTGAACGTTGACGACTGTTCACGAACGTTTGGATTGACCAACAACACAGGGAGTGCCATGATCGGACACTAGTGGCGTAGATCCGATCCCTGTCATACCTTATAGGTCTGATTCTTGAAGGGAAGGTTTCAGACACAATCGCTTGTCAAGTAATCTGCTCAGCCTGAGGACCTATGGGGAATTGTGATGGCATAATCCGCGGACTTTTCCGTTTTTACAGCAATGAAAACGGATGATCTGCAAAATGTATGATATGGTGTGCAATATATAACACATCGAACAAGCTGTAAAACTGAACACCGAATTTGTCACAACGACGAAACCTGCCCGCGTGTATGAAGAACGAATACACTCTACGTGATATCGAGAACTGTGACTTCAGTGAGTTAAACATTCATCACCTGGCACTTTCATATCCGTAAAATTTATACTAAGTTATATACAAACCGACGAACCCAACACTAAACAAAATGGAAAAGTGCTGATACGACAGTTTTAAAGATCACAAACGAATTAAAGACAACTAGGCAAGCGGTTGAAAGAGAGAAAAGACATGCAGAGAAAAGATAAGATAACAATCCACATACGCACGACTGACCTGCCTAATGACATGAAATCATCATACAGAAAGCGCTGTCTTCGAGAAAGTCTACACATGATAACGTGCTCAAACTTTTTCGGCATCTGACGTTCCACGTCCGCCTTCAGGCGTCGAAGCAGAAAAGGACGCAGTACTTTGTGTAGCCGTGCAACCAACTGTTCGTTATATTCGCTGTTTCCCTCAATCATGCCTGTAAAAGGGAAACGAATGAAGTGCACACGAAATTGAGAGACCGAAGAGAATTGGAACAAAACAAAAGCCATTGTTTTAACGGCTACAAGAGTGGCTGTTTCTGAATGACAGGCGGAAAAAATTGTCCTAAAAGGACATTCTGATGAGTTCGGATTATACACTATGGCTTAACTCGGACGGTTGTCTACAAGCTGGTATTGGTTCAATTTTAGACAAAAAGTGAGGCCATCTCCTCTTTAACGCTTAAATTGGAGTTGGTTTCCGTAGGTGTTTGACGGGTGAGTATCACTATCAACTATCCGCGTGTTGCTGTCAGTGACGGCAACACAAAAGTCTATCAATACACAGCTGCACATATAACTGGTATAGTGAGCAAATATCGACTTATAAAGTGCTGATTAACTTCCATAAAGGTGATTTATGTCATATTTTCGCCCGCAACTAACTGGGCTAACATCTCCATCCGATTTACTCAAGTGATGCACCACCAGTAATATATATATATATATATACATATATATACGCAGAAGTTGATCTGCTACTTTACCTTTAGTTTGGGAGTAAATATACTTTCGGTGGAAGATTCAGGTTATCTATGTCCTTTTAGGGTTTTGGATATCGTTAGGTTCCGTATTACGTGTTCGTGATTTGTTTATCGTATACGCGTGCGTTAACCAATTCCAGTTCCCACTGATCGTGCGGGTCATAACAAAAGGCAAGTTTTTGACAAGGAAATTCAGTGCCAGTTCTTATGATCCATGATTACTTTAGTTGGTAATTAGACATCAAAAAAGACTATACGGATTTAACACTGGCCGCGTTAACTAAAGGCGACAGACTGCGACCGTAGATTACAATATTAGCGAGGAGAATTATACATGGAAGGTGCGGCTAAGAGTCCATATAATTTTGAAAGAACTAATTTTTACTTTACCGTTGGGTCAACATTCCGGCTACCTCTGAAAGCAAAAAACAGTGCAACGACAAGCAGGTCCACTAGTTGCGCTGTGACTTTAGCTTGAAAATCTACTGCAACGCACAATTCATTCCGTTGATCGCGAATCACTCTGAAATTTAACCGTTGTACAACGGTAGTTCACTAAAATATCCCCACTATCCCACATAATCATGTCATCACCCGAAAACAATGAAGACTCTACAGTGAGTATTTTGAGCTTCCGAGCAGAACTCGTCCTTAATTTAGCTTCCTTCTCCAGGCAACTGCGTCACGTATATCACAGAGAAGGGTAATCTGAAGTTTTGATAACCCTTAACTGTGACGAGTTGGTTTACAACGAGTGAGTTTAGTTCCCTGACAAAAAACGGGCAGACTAAATCGAATACTACATAACTGCCAACGTTTGTAAACACGAGATTTATTCGGGGCTGTTATAAGGCTGAAATGATTAACCTTGATGTGGCTGTCGTTTCAAACTATTGGGTGTCAACCTTAGAGTGGTATCATCTTTGCAGTATTGAAAGTCGTTGATTGAGTAAGTCATAGAACACGAAAACACGCGCTGCTCCCGCCGATCAGTCACCTGTTACATTTGGAAGGTGTTCTAATGACGATCCATGATGCAAGGATGATGTCCATATTCTGTCACTGCTAGCAAACAAGACGAAGATGCCGATACACTTCCAGCATCTGACTGAGGTTAGTTTTAATAAAGATCCCACATTAAACAGGTGTGCCGCGGGAGTAGCAACACAATCAGTGGGCATTCGTACTTTGAAGGACTATAGACTGTAACGACAAGATAAAGCACTGCGTATCCATTGCTCTGGACGACCGCGTAATAAAACGACGAGCCTTAAGATAACCTTGATCGATTCTCTGAATATGATTAGAAAGCATCGTCTACAAGGTTAAGCACTGTTCGGTCAACTTCATTTCTCTTTTGGATAATTTAGTGTATCATGGCGAACGACGCACCTAAACACCGTGAGGCGATTCATCGTAAATTTTCGCCTTCATTTCAATCCCACTTAGACTACGACTACTGTTCAAGTGAACGCAGCTTTAGTCACTAATATCCACAAAATCAAGCCCTACATAGGGTTAAAAAAAAGTAGGTTAACTTGAAAACACCTTCTGTTGAAAGCAACAAGTGCAGGGGAACAGAAGATATATGAATACAAAAGTGTTGAGTAAAGAGACGTTGACATATGACTGGTCATTCGATAAATAACTGGTGTAGTTTTAACAATCATACACATTGTAAACCGGCAACCGAGTTACAGATGAGAGTCGAGTAGCTTTCGTTGCCAGGCTTCGGTAAATACCCCAACTTCATTGGCAACAAAAAGAGGTAACACATTTGACACTAGGCTAAAGTAACCATCATCTCTCTTAGCGTCTTCAGCCAAAGAGAAGACGATTTATGAAGGCCACAAGTCGAAGGTCCAAAATGACCAACAGTTCCGGGTCAAACAAAACAGTAAGTCCCTTTTGTCAAAACAACAGTTAATCACCTAAAAATTTACATCAATGTGTTGGAGACTCAGAAAGATGCGTACAGCGTAGCGAACGCAGCTATCCAGACCAACTATATCCGTGAGTTAGAAGGGTTTCGACAAGTCAAACTGATACGGTATAATAAACAACCCACGAAAAAGCCTTCCAAACGATAAATCAGTAACAAACAAGTTGGAATGTAACAATGAATCGAAGCAAATTTACACTCAATCGGACACCATCGGCAATGACTCCTTTCCGAAAGGCTACCGGGGTGTACATAAGTAGCAAAAAAATCGGGGGGCAAACAACACTGAGAAAGATAGACTAAAAAAACACTGGACTCTAGAGGCTCACAAAACCTACCTGTGAGTGGCGATGCAAACCATTCTTGAAAGTCCCGACGCGACTGGAATACGTTGGGCATGAGAAAATGCATTAACGACCATAGTTCTATCAGTGAATTTTGCAAAGGTGTTCCAGTAAGCAACAATCGCCGCTGGCTGTTGAAAGTTAAAAGGGTTTGCCAGCGTTGCGACTTGAAATTCTTAATATTTTGAGCCTATCAGAAGGAAGGAGACAAAGTGGAGAACGCTAAATTAACTTCATATCAGACTTGGATAGTATTATGGATGTTCCCGACGCCGACGTTAGTAGATAAAATTACACCCGCACCAAAAAAAATCAAACATTATATATACACGATGTTATGTAAAATATACATGAATGGCGAGCAGAATGATCTGTCACTTGTTACTTATGAGATCCATTTGTGAAAAACTCGCGCTTCGGTTTGATTCGTCTGATACGTCTGAATGCATGAGGCTGCCATGGGAATCTAGAATCTGACAGACCACATATCGGACCCGATCATGGACAACAGTTCCCACCACAATTTGGTTCAAGTCTCTCTAGAGACAGACCGCGGCGTTAGACAGGCCAAAACTTCATCAATTATGAACGTGAAACTGAAATAACTAGGTTGTTCATGTATCCTGACAAGCACGAAAGCGCAGAGCATATTGAAGTTAACATATCAGTAAAAGAACTTTTCAGTCTGAAATAGCACGTGTGCATTCGTAAAAAAGCACCTCAGACAGCACACTGAGAAAACCCGTTCCTCACTTCTATGTCGGCGAGGCACAACTTTTAAACACGTTGAAGAGAAGAAGCGGAACTGAAACACTTTGGAGCAGGAGTAATGTAGCTGATAGGCTAATTAATCAGAGACAATGCATACTGTGACGTGAATGAGGAAGTGTGTGAGTGACCCAAATCTGCTGTTCGATTGGAAGCAATGTGATAAGCCGACAAATGAAGCACATATATAAGCAACAAGATGAAGACCATTTTAGAAGCAATGCATAAAATATTTGAAGAACGAAATGTGCTGCACAAAATTCCATAATGAACTTTATTCAAAATAATAAAATATGCCTCCCAACAGTGTCTTGTATATCAACCGTGCATGGGGTGGGTGGTCCGCTCTCTAAAGAACGCCTGCAGAAGATATTTTTGGTTGGTCCCACCAGTGTTCTCTCTAAAAAGGATTGTGGTGCAGCTTTCTGACGGAAGTATAAAGCATCATGAGATGATAAGCTGCGCAATGACGAAGCACATCTGAAGTAGACAGGCGTGAAGCCCTTCTTCGACACAAAAGTCGTGCCAATAAGCTCGGTATTTCTAAAGTTCCTATGAAACCGAACCGAGTCGTAAAAGATTCCCCACTTTCTTGCAGTGTTGATAACAAGAATTTTACAACGGCTAGTGGCTTGCAGTAAGTTACAAATCAACGAGCAGAAGATGCATTTAGGAAAAAGAGCGATGTATGTAGCTATAAAATAACTGTTGCTGCTCTACAAAGCCCTCATGGTAACTGTGCAAAAGGCCATGGTCAAATTTTTGCCACGGATGCTTCTACAGTACTGATGACGTTTGGTCACAAAACCAAGTTACGACGAGAATGCTCAATTCACGGATCTAACATCTTGAGATCGATAAGTTCGTAACATCGACAGCTTCATCGCTTACCTCCAAACATTGTTAAGGCAGAACTGCCGTAGAACCATTCAACAAAATACGTACATAAAACAAACACAAAAAGTGAAAAATGAACAAGGCAATAGTAATGAGGAAACATGTCAAACCTCATGCCAGGAAGCCCTACGAAACAGGACCAACGTGCCAACATTGTGAACACGACATGAGGCTACAAACAAACAGCTGACAGGAGCAAAGATTGGAGTTAAGCAGCACTAGTGAGAAAGCTACCTCACCTTTCTCATTGCCTCGCTTCACTTTATCTTTATAAATTCTTTAGTAAGAAAACAACGACATCTACACAGCTGAATTTCACCACCATCTTCATATCGTGCTCAGTCAGATGTATGCTATTGATAAATGGATTGAGAATAACACAACGTTACGAGCAAGTTGTAATACTCTAGGTTTCAACCACCTCCCTCAGGATTGTTGTGATTTTCGATTACAACACTCCTGAGGAAGGCTACCCGAGGTGGTTGAAACGTAGAGTATTACAACTTGCTCGTAACGTTGTGTTATTCTCAATCCATTTATCAATAACATGTTAAACACGACGCCCAAATTGTTTGACTTCATTCGTACTAAATTTGGGGCGGATATCCTACAACAGATGTAAGCTTGTTTAAGAAACACAGCCATAAAGATAAGCACCATCTACAACTCATAACTTACTAGCTTACTGGTATGGACTGAACATTTTACGTATAATAATACCAGTGACCAGGAAGATTCACAGAGAGCAAACTGTGTCAAGTAATGAACAAACATACAATCCATAACCAATTAAGTAAGCACAAACATTCTGGCTCTGTGTACTTTCCTTAGCTCCCAAATCAAGAGTAGGAGTCCTTGGACTTTTGGACACCATTTCACAACGATTAAATGAGACCTTCGCGCCGAAGAATTATTAGTGATTATTCTAGAAGTGGGGCTAAAGCGTTGATGAAAAACCCAGTTAACAGAACAGTTACAAATTTCATAGAAATGTGAAATTCTACGTTTTGAAAAGGAAACCAAAAGCTACTAGTAGTCCATGAAATTACAATCAGGTAACTACACTGCGATTGTCTCAAAACCGGGATCTTTGGGAACTTGGTCAAAACTGATCAATAAGCAAGTCGGTTCTGGTCGACCTCCGTCGGGAGCCCAAGTGTACTTATGAGATGAAGTAAAAGGATGAGGCAGAACGCACACGAAAGGCGAAATTACCATGAACATCTGCAGGTAATGAAAACAACACGGCGGCAATAACAGTGTCTTAGATTCTCAAGCTATCTCTCTTTGCACGCTATACAGTTCGCTGGCATGCGATAAGCCAGATGGCATAGATAGCTGTTGAAACTCAGACAGAAGTGGTCGGGGCAACCGAAACTGTAATTCACAAAGACTTACTTCATCCAATATGAGATATTTCCACTTTTTCCGTTTAAACACAGGAGCATCTTGAATAGCCAATCTATACGATGTGATACACACGTGAAATGCGTTTGTTTTCGTCCAACCCTGGAACGGAAGTTATACAAAAGCAGGTAATCATCAGAACACAAGACCCCACCCAATATATGGTCGATAGTCTTCAGGGTGACAAAATACGAAAGGTGTTTATTTCACATATGTCCAGAATTAGACGCTGTAGTACCCGATAGAAGGAACATAGAAATAACAAATGCAAATAACACTACGCCAGTAACTGTAGCTGCGACCCCCTACAAGACGCTTATAACCGCGCACAGTTCACCTCTGTGAAAAGACAGTTTGCATTGAGCACGGCAATTAGCAGCATCCAGAAAGGAAGTGCAACGTATGTATAAGTAAAAAAACTGATTAACATTAGTGTCACCTGTGAACAAAACGAAATGGGGCATCGACATAACAAAGCTAATCACCATCAAGAAAGCTTTGTGAATGGTTAGCCAAGGGACGACAAACAAATCATACTGAAATAACTGATATCATGATCAGCAGTCGACTATTTCAACAGTAATCGAATGTCACCTATGGTTGTTGACAGCTTCCGACGTCAGATAAACTCTTCAGCAGACCTTCTTCTCAAACAAACACTAGACGCGATTTTCGTTCTTATCAGCGGTAGGTACCCCTGTTACGACTGAAATTAGTATGCCGGCTCACATTGCTGTGAAGTGACCATGCGGACCATTGCGTCGTTGACTGCACACTGGACCGGACCAAATTATTATGTTCAACCATACAAGGTTGGAAAGTATGGATAAAGGCGGAAGCTACGATGAAATAAGAGCGATGCCTAACATGTATGGAACAAAATATTCAACCATTCATCAGTTAAATAAAACATCACTTTGACTCAGTTCAGAGATGCCGTTCGTCAGTGAATGGAATAAACAGGGCGACTGCTGTGTCTCGCTCAGAAACGACCGAACACTAGTCATTTAAGTGTTACTACCTGATCGTGCCTAGTGTGAGGTCAACGGTACGGCGACTAATAGGATCACCCCACGGCAACGTGGACGGGGGTTCAAATTCCGGTTGCTGCAGTGGTACGCACCGCTGACGAGCTCTATTAGAAGCAAAACTCCAATACACCACTTCTTTCTACAAGAAGCCAGTTGAAAAGTCTATCGGAATAAGAATGATGAAGTTGACTGTGAGTGGTATACAAGCTACTTTATTCGATATCCATCATGATACCTGATAAAGCAATCCACTACGACAACCAAGTGGTCTATTTTATAAGTCATGCGCGCTGGTAAAATTGATAGTTGAGTGGTGTGAAAAGCTTTCCGTACTTTGAATTCAAGGAGATATCAGAGGAAAAAGAAGCAGTCAATAAAGATCGTTCGCAGTACGGAAGTTCACGAGCAACGCACACAGGAGAGAGAAGTGCTCTCGAAAAAACACTTTATAAGCACAACTGGTAGAATGTTTGCCGATCCAGGTGGCAATGTGACTAATGTTAAGATGGGACATGATAGATCAAATGAGTCGTACCTTGCGTCGCTCCTTGCGCTCTTTGACGCTCCCAAAGTAGGTCAGAATTTTGAACCCGGGACACCAGCGTTTGAATTCGATTTCCCAGTTAAGAATCACGCTCGTGGGGACTACGATCAAGTGAGGTCCCCAGATTCCGTGATCGCATGCCAGATAAGCGAGTAGTGCGATGGTTTGGATGGTTTTACCCAGACCCATCTCGTCCGCAAGTATTCCGTTTAGACGCTTCTGGTAGATCGCAGCCAACCAGCTAAGCCCGACTTGTTGATATTCACGCAGTTGACCGCCGGAGAGGAGAAACGGGACAGTAATGGAAGCAGAACTGCCCGAAGAAGTAGTACTTGTGGGTTGCACTTTCAAAGCTTCCACAGTGAGTGCCTGCGGTTAAACAGGGGGTAGAACCGAATACAATACAGAAATGCTCGTAAGCACGCGCGTAAGAGTTTAAGAACATTTGAATGAAGAATCCTATAAAGTAGGTCGCAAAATACACCATTTTTTCAACATTTGCATTATGGTTATACGTTGCCGTATGACATGTACCCAAAGCCCGAACGGATGAAAAAGAGGGGGCGTCAATATTGTTTCAAAAAGCCATAAGGGAACACCCTCAAAGTTAAACCTCAGAGTTGTGTATGAAGTCGATCACCTTAAATGTGGTTTTCGTTTGAATTTTGTTCGTGTCTACTCTATCACTCACAACTTAATGAATTGAAACTACAATGATGTAACATTCTTCAGTAAAGCAAAAAAGACGGTATAAAAATGAACGGTCATCAACTATATTTTGTCTCAACTTTTATCAATTATAAAGTAGATTCTTTGACACTAAGCTTTGAGCTACATTTTGGTATGAAGACCTATGCGTAGAACCAGAACTAAACCACTTTTCATGAAGCTCAACATGTAGTATAAATATTTAACATATTTCGGAGCATACTTAAGTACACTTAATTTGGATAAAATGTGCAGTCTAGTGTCAGGATTATAGAAAAGTGTCATATTGCTGCTCTCACAGGGAAGCCGACAGGAAAATCAGATGTTATAGTAAAGTGAAAAGACGGACAAACAAAATCACAGTGAGAAAAGATAAATGGTTCCTCAACTCGAATGAAAGTAATCATTTGCACAGAACAACCTAGTTGAGTCTAAAAAATGAGACCATCTGAAGTACAAATTGAAGAAGCTAGACAAGAAGAAGTGTGGAAAAGAATGGCAGTAGTGAACACCGCTGTTAAAATAAACCGTAAAAAGTACATACAGCACAGCCTACTGTAAACTATGAGCTTTTTTGAATCTGTTAGACCTGCAAAATAAGATGAGCGGACAAAACGTAAAGCAGCATCACACAAAACGGAGAGAGAATTTAGGATCGTCGGTTCAGTTATATAAGTCGAGTTGAATCGTGCGTAAAAAGACTGTCACTCATGGGGTCCGAAGTCATTTGTAGTCTTTCTTTCGACAGAAGGGGTTAAATAAGAGTGTGAAAACAGGACAAGTAGCAACAAATTTGTGATAGCTCGCCATCAGGTATTAACAATCAGCTAAATGGTCTACATTCTAAGGCACCCTGGAGGATGACACGCCAAATAATGGAAAACTTAAAAACTTTCCCAAAAATGGACGGAGCATCTCGTTATTTTTCAAATCAGAGTATCATGTTACGATTCGCACATGGTAAGTTCTCATGGTTGTTTGGCAAAGTTCCAATGCATTTCTCATAGAATCCACCAAAATCGAGGGAGGAAAAACTGAAGTTCTATAATCACCATCTGGAGGACTAAGAGACACGCGTCCATAATAATATTTTATCGGTTATGTGGCGCAAACCACCTGGGCTGAACCATCTATAAAAATAAAATAACAAATCCTGCAGTTTGTGGAAAGTATTATCCACGAGAATACGTTGACAATTTGGTAAAGTCCAAGCCATCGAGGTTGACACAATTTTTCAAACAGAGCGGAAGTATATGCGAACTATAGCAGAACACATCAGACATCTTCATATGCCGAAGATATTTCTACGAAACATACAAGTATTTCTAAGGGAATCATGGGTAAGGAGCCTTAACCAATTTTTGTACCACTCGTTTTGGGAAATAGAGGCACCGTAGTGACCTGGAGATAACCCTGGTCTGCCTACTGTACGATGTGTGAAATTCCTCCCAAAACCATAGTTCACATCGTACGTAGGAGCGTAAGGATCTTTGTTTGCCGCCTGCTTGCTGCATGCGATCGAGTTTGTTTCTTTGCCTGTTTGTCGGTCTATGCGCGCCATATACACACTTCCGGCTTGCTCGCGCATTTGCTGTCGGATCCTCAACCTCTCCAGATACCTTCGCATATCTGTGTCGTTTATCGCTGATTGGGACCTATTGTAATTATCGTATAATATACGTTCGATCTCCAGTAATTAGTTGTATCCTCATTCCGCGTCTGGTATTCATTGTGCATACCTGGGAAAGCGTTCATTGAGTGCACGTACGCACTGCAGCACCACAACAACGTCAACGAATTTAGTACGAAAAATGTTATACAAAAAAAACATTGATATTGACGGTATTGAAAATCATGAGCAGATGAGCCTAGAAATGAATAAATGATAGATAATAATTCAGAATAAACTCATTTGGAGAGGCAACATAAATTTGGAAGTTCTACGTACGACCACGTGTTAGCTGCCTATTGTCAGGCACTAACAGTAAACGCAGTAAAACGCATAATCTATTTACATTTCAGGGACAGATAGAAAACAAAAAGCATCTACTCGATAAAAAGTAAGTCATTTGTGAGGTGGAAATTTCTCAGGGCACCGTCACTGAGCGATTTCTGACTGTTCATCGGGAATGCGAGTGCCATGATTACTGAGCAACAGAAGTTGACAAAAACCTTTAACGAAACGTTTGCGCAACCTCGTATTAAAAAACGTTATCTGAATGAAGAAACTCATTGCCATTAGCACAGAACGTGTGTGATTATCCCTCCAACTGATCACATTCAATACTAACTCAGCAGACATTCAGCCAATGGAAAACGGTAGTTCAGCATAGCAAGATGACATTATCCACCGTAAGGGGTGTCTAAACAAAATCAACTCAAGTGAAATAAAAAGTGTACTGACTGCTTGTCTATGACTGGGACAGAAGCCGTACGGAAAATAGCCATTAAAATGAAAACGAAACCTGACAAAATTCACTGACAGATCAGACACAGCTTGGACATCTTGGTTACGAGGAGACAGAAGACTGAACGACTGCAATTATGCCTGATTACTTGTATACAAACGTTTGCCATTTGAGTCGTACCCATGGGCACTATGGCCCGGATACAAAGCACCTGATAATACCTACCGGCCGCATCAACAGGTGACTCCAGACAACGCATCTGATTATCATGCTCGCCCTATTTAGGTAGAATACATCATCCCACAAAACAGACAGGTGATCAAGACCTCTAAGTAATCAATACGTTTCCCCACAAGTTCGATGAAATCACTAATTTCAACTTGAAGGAGGTCTTCACTGTAACGTCATCAACTCGAGTCAACAGGGCAGTCACTGGCTGCTTCCAAGATAACCGGGCAATCTATGGCTGAACGTTTAGATATGATCATCAGGTTGCGTCTAACGTGTGTTCAGTGCTACAGCAGTGAACAGAACATGGACCAGAATTCAAATATCCGTCGCGGCAAGGATAAAGTCTACTGATGAGTTCAAACCGAAGTTAAACCTGAGGCAACACTTTTCCCAACGCAAGATAACGCAAGAGCACCATTCTGTGACTCGGTGTCAGTTCACCAAGTCCCAAAGAATTTCTCTGGTATTATTATATAACTCGAGAGTAGTCTACAGAAAACGAGTCACGAGCGCAGTGGGGTAGGGAGTGTGAACAGATACATTGCGCTGAAGTCACAAGGCTATGAGGGGGCTAACGACAACAGGTGTTTCAAGTGAATTACATCACCAGGCGAAGCGAATCACGGAGGTCGGAACATACGAATGAGATAGAGAGAAGAAATGTCATCCACATTGAGGAACGCAGCCACAATTCAGTAGTGTTTGGTTGGTATTCGCTGAATTAACCCTGTTAAAAAGTCTGCTAGTGTGAGCCCCAACATAGTGTTGGGACATCGGTGCGATCTATTCGTTCCAACCCTTTGCCCAGGCTATATAGTACGGCACACAAAATACGAGTAAACTCAGGGAAACCCACGGAAACAATCTAAACCGACATTGAGGCGGAGGAATACGATTTCAGGAAACATAAAGGTGATGTGGGGGCATTTTAAATTAAGAACCGTAACACTTCTTATCAAAAAAGCTGACTGGATAGTCCAACTGAGACCAAATGCGAATGAACCCCAATCAATACCACCAGGTTCAGTATAACGTAGCGTGTGTTGTTCGATTACCATTATCATGGTAATGGTTAACCAAACTTACACTACTCAATCTCGTCTGCACTCTCCATCCTGACAGGATCGTTTCATAGTTCGTCATCAAATCGCTTTCCCTTTGTATCTGTAGAATGTGCACATTGCTACAATGGCGGTAGCGTCAGCATGCCCACTATCAGTCTGAATGGGTTTAAGTATGTGTGTAGTCACTATAGAGAGACCTATCTCATTCACTGATGGAAAAGGTACTAGCAACAACCTACTGAAAACATCTTGGTGCATGCTCCACTGTATCGCTCTGCATGTTTATATGAAAAACAAGGTGCACTTAAGCTTACACGTAAAGCAACCTCCTACCATTTTTTTTGAGGTCAATCACAGTTAATGGCACTGGCTGATTCATGCAATACAGGGGACACCGACAACAAACAAACACTAGATGAGCGTAACACAAACCCAAGATCCCACAACCCATGAAGATTGAGTGACTAGGCGACTAAATTAGCCAAGCCCTTTACGCGTCTTAATAAGCACGAGAAGCGTTACACACTCATTGGTGATATGGCTTCGGGAGCTTGTCAGCGTCTATTAGACGCAACCACTAGATACGCATAAATCGAATTGGCAGCCAAACAGTCTGGCTGCAGTGAAACAAACACTCACCTCCAAATTTTGCTGGCTTTCCGAGGAGGCAGATGAAACAGGAACATGAGATATCAGTTCGTCTTTCTGAGTGTCCTGTGATGGGTACGTTTTATCGACAGTCATATCCGGTTCTGAAAAAAGTGCGCGTAACGACGCATCACTCTCATCACCTGTGGAGGTCACCGTGGAATTAGTTCTATCATCATCTGACTCTTCTCCGGAGGAAGTAGTTGTGTCTGAACCATCGGATGACGAGCTCAACTCCGACTCTGACTTAGCTCCAGTCATGTCAACATCAGCACCGCAATCGACCTCATTAAGCTGGACCCGGTTGTAATAATTGGACAACAGAGAATCCAAAGGCATTTCGGCCTCCATTTCGAGTTGAGCTATCTCGTCAGAAGGATTTTGGTCCAAAACATCCTGCTGATGGTCGGATTCTGTAACCGGCTTACTCAAAGCAGCAACACGCTTTCGTTGCTCAAGACGCTCCTCAGCTTCAATCGTTTTTTCGTCATCGAGTAAGGTTTCCTCATTAGAATCTACTTTGAACGAATCATCCACTTGTCTGAAATCAGGCTAAAACAGGAAAGAAAACGAACTAAGTCGTTCTAAAGTAAACCCTAAATAAATGTGTGCCACCATACTACTCACTTTGAGTAAAAGATTACACGTTGGTGATACTAACAACCAAACCGACGGTTGTGAAGTGGCACCAAGAACAAAGTCGACATATGTGCGACGCATGCAGCGAACACCTTGCAGGTAAACGTTACGGTTGAATAACTGAATGGTACAACAGTTTTGTGCCGTCAAGATAAGATGGTTCAGATTAACTAAGCTTGAACTAACGAATGTGTATTAGACAATCGGCGTCAGGATAACAGAATCACCGGCTTGTCTCAGAAAAAGCCGGAAAATGATGACCGTTTTCAATTCTACTAAACGTTGAATTATGAATAACTCGAGTATATAGTAGTCGCAATTTCACCCCCCTTTTGTCCGGATGCATGCTATTTACTTATTAACCAACATGCACCTGAACCAAATCCTTTTCTCGCCTTCGTTAACAGTTTGTCACCGTTCACATTCATCATGTGGCATTACCACGTTGCCAGTTCACTATTTCATCCTAGCCCTTCCTTCCCACTGCAGAATTTCCGGCGCTTGCAGTTTTCAAGCATTTCTGTCTAATATAACTGTGCAAAAAAATAACCAATAAGTGTTTATCACTAACTTTCACATCCGTTTCCATAACACTGAGTTCATCATCTTCGGTGTTGGCTGCTGGCGAGGACGAAGATGATGACAGAGATCGTTCGGGTTGGTAGTCAAAATAATCCGGCGGTAATAGATCCTCTATTGGACAGTTAGCGTCAGCGGTAAGTTGGGCAATTTCGACATCAGCAGGTTCACAGTTGGAAGACGCAACAGCCTCCTGTTCTTCGCGTTCAATTGTCTCCTCGTCGTCCTCTGCGGCTGCCAGGGCATTTTCGTCGGCCTGGTTAAAAAATAACAGTTTTTTCCATTGGTAACACGATTCACAAACAAAGCACATAAGATAACAAAAAATATAAGAAGCTAACCGTAAAATCGGCATCAGATAAGTCGGCATCCACAACGGCCTCATCTCCAACCTCACGAGGACGCTTTGATATACCGGTTGGTCCCTCCACCATAGTCTGTCGTCTCTCACTCATCGGTCCACAGTCAGGCATATCGGAGGTGGATTCGGATAGTCCTCCATCCATAAGATCGCCTGTTCTGGCTTGTTCCCCCGTCACTGTACCAGCAATGCCATCAGTGAGCCATCGGGTATATTCTTCTGTTGTCTCCAGCACCCGCCCGAGATGCATAGTGATGGCTTGATGACGTTTGACAGAAAGACGGGCTTGCTGTTTCGCATGAACAATCTGACAAAATGATGACAGTAAGAGATCTCAAGTGTGAAATGAGCAATCAAAAGTATAAGAATTCTTGAGTGTCCGTATCAAATGTTTTACGGCAACCAATATCTACAAGCTGTTCCCAACAGAAGACAGAAAATAAACAAAATAAGCACTGTAACAGTGGATCAAAGGGTTTGTCAGTGGTGCTATGTATGTGATGCTATGCTATCAAGTAAAACTTAACAGGTCAAATGCACAAAACAAGATTGAATCCCAAGACAGTGATCACGAATGTTTTCATGCTCGGAAACATACTGTCGCACTGAGGTTGTAACGAAAAGGTCGTTCAAGATATGTCCGGATGAAAAGAGTAGCGGTCTCCGAAACGGATGAGTAAAACCGTTGCTAAGAATGTATTCCAACAAACCAATCAGAGAAGAGTTGGCCAGCGTATCGACAGAGGAGATTCGAGAAAAAAAAAAACAAATCAAGGGTGCGAAGTTTGTTGCCGTCTTGAACAAATAGTCCGAGGGAATACGTAGCAATTAGGAGATAGTTAATACTAGAAAACCGTTTTGCTACAACGCCTACTTGGTCTGAAAATGAATACTTAACAACATCAGGTGCAAAGTCGACCAGCACACAAAGTTCGATAGTATGGTTGACTTGTAGTAGATAATCAATGAAAGTAGAAATCAGATTGAGAAAATTCGGAAACAAAATTGGCGTTCCGAAAATGATATACGTGACACACTTATTCTGGGTGGTTGCAGAGATCTTCAACAACATAGCTTAAGAACCTGGTGAACGAAAATCCACGGGGAAACAGGACAACAGAAAGTGAACGGTAAACGTACACGCATACACCTACTACCTTTTAAACGTAGGAAGTAAAGAAAAGAACGACCGAATAGTGGAGATACGATAGATCTTTGTTATCGGTTGTGGAGGATTCATACAAACTCCAAGTGTTAGAGGTAGCTGAAGACCAATTAAGATTAGAGTTGAGATCACAGCCATACGAACGCCCTTCGAAGAGGTTTGTTCGAAAGCGACGATTGGGAAACGAAGGAGGTGGGTTTCTGCCGGTTCGACAGAACTTATTTACAAACGTCGACTGATCTCTCCCGACTTGCAATACAGCGAGAATTGCCGTGAAATATGATGAAAACTTCCGAAAGGATCGTTAGGCGTACTTGGCCGAACGCGCTAAGAAGAGGGAGAAAACATTTTAACCCTGGAACAGTCAGCTGCTGTTTCTGTTACTTGTGGTAACGCTAGATATAGACAACAACTCAGTCAGACTGCTCAAAAAAGGTAGCTCGCGAATTTACATCTGGTCGCGGCAATGTTACAGATGGGCTGAACACCGAGGAAATAGTCAACTGACCTGAACCATCCCATGAAGCTGTGAACTAGAAGATAGTGTGTTTCTTATGATATTTCCGATTGGCCTCTGTCGGAAACCAAAATGATTTAAGGAGTTAAATTGTTGAAGCACAATAAAGCTCCAGGTCTGAACTTTCTCTCTAAAGTTCGCATCAAAAACAAGAAAGAACTTGTGAAACACTGTTTGTTTTTTTAAATTAGCACACTAGTTCGTTCCATGTAGCAAACCCGAGAAACGTCTCGCAGTCGACGTTTATCAACAGTCATCCCTATCCTCAAAAAAAGTGCCAGAATATTGTGATAATCGCAAACATGATGACCTTCTCTTTATCGTACCCAACTTACACACGAGTCTCAAAATGCAGCGGATTCTGAAAGGTAAAGGGAACCGAATACGATGACAGGAGGGTTTCAGCCGAGGTCGGGGATTTGCCAACCATAGTTTCACCTTGCAACAGACGCCCACACGTCAGTGCTTCGAAGCATTTGCCCAACTCGACTGCACAGTGCGCATGCAAGGCAGCTATCACAAGCACTCTGCGTTCAAAACAACGTTCGACAGGAGTGTCCGATACCCCTCCCTGCCACTTAATTATCTTACGGATGACATTCTGAAAGGAACACGCAAAGCTTGCAGGGAACTTGGAATGAAGCCTCCGCCAGGTAGTAAAATGACCTTGACACACGAACTATGTTATGCCAGTTAAATGACATAGCTGATCACTATGTGAAGGACATTTTTGGAGGTCAAAATTCCCACCGACTGACCCTGTCGCACTCTACCTCGTAAACCCACCTAACAAGAGGCCCGTTATTGTTATCTTCACAACCCGCATTTAAAAGTACTAATTTCTCCATCCAGCCTCCCTCAGTCATTGAACCTCACTCATCTGCCCGCATTGTTGTCTGTCAGTCTCACCCTCCCACCCCTGTGAATACGGCCTTCTTATGGGCCGCCGTGAAACTGCCGCCGACTAATCGGTCTGTCCGAAGGCCGGCTATTTAGACACACATTAGATCGATCTGATCGCATTTCGTCGGTCCGTCATTGCCTGTCGGTCGTCTGCGCTTGTACTTGTCGTACCTTTTGGACTCTTGACGGTCTATTGCGGCCAATTATTGCATCTCAACCCATGAACGTAAACGAATTGAGGTATGTTTCTCATAATTTATTATATTGTTTATGTCAATAGTATCACGGTTTCCAGCGACTTGATTTGCTTCTGGTATTTGGCGTCGTTGGTTACACGTGCGTCACTCAACGTTCGTCGGAAGAACGTGCACTATGATATGCACTTTGCATTTTCAAAGCGTAATATCGTCACAAGACTGGGCTAGTCTTTGATCTAACTTACTTATTACAGAGACTGTTGAACACTTACTTGGGTATTGTTATTTCACCAGAACGTTACAGCGCTGGCTATGTGTCCATGAGAATAGCGAAAGCACGTAGAGCGTTTTCTGACCCTTCTCATTTGTGGCAACGTAGATGCGTCCACTGTCGATTGAAGAGAGAGGATGTACAATGCGTGTATACGTTCAGTATTGCTCGATGGATCAGGACCTCGGCCCACTTTTGTGAAAGATGCACACACAACCTCGGTTTAAGACGGCCGTCGTCCCCGTCATTTGCCAGTTATTAAATGGGCTGACTGTGTTAACAACACAACAGTCCAATGGATTGTGTTTCAAAAATCTCGAGGTTCGTGACCGATAACCGGGGCTTTTAAAATGCAAATCTGCGCTAAATGGATCATGCCGACGGGGCGTCTGCCACATCGCGCACTGCTTAATGCAGCAATTGAAGGTTAAGATAAAACGAAAAGCGGCCAGGTGGCGACGTGGAAGTGAAAGCCTTGACCACCCAGCTGTGCAAGGCTGGTAGGTGTTGTTAGCCCAACTGAGGAGTTCGCAGTCATCCAAACCGCCGACTGAAAACACTTTTTGACATCGCTCGTAATCACTACTCACAAGTGAAAATGGTTGAGCGTTCACATATGATAATTCGGTCATGCCTAGTATGAGGCCAATGGCGCAGTGGTAAACACGATTGCCTCATGAAAGCGTGGCCGGAGTTCTAGCCTCGGCAGTGGCAAGGATATGGACTACTGACGAACTCGAATGAGAGCGAACCTCGAGTCTAGTGCTCCTTTTCGAAAGGGGCCGACTGGAAAGTCTATAGGAATGCGATTACATGTAACTGTCAATGTCATCAATCAGCCTACTCGTGAAACAGAAAACTGTCGCCAATCCACCGGCGAAACTTTTAGACCCACCGATCGGAAAGTTAAACGCACTGCGCAAGAACCAGGAAAAATAATATGCAAAACCGGTACGTAGTGTGGCAGATTTGGTAAGTTAGAGGAAACCTAATTGCGAAACGTGTACGTTTCAGGTGGAGTCGTACCAGCATGTTCAAATACGGTAAGCGCTCTACCAACTGAGCTACGAAAACAGGCCAGGAACTCAAAAACCTCACCCAAAAAGAACCAGAGAATTGACGATCCAAACAGGAATTCTCGAACAGCGCACACTGGAATCCAGCAACGTCACCGTCGCTCACCGCTGGGCTCCCGGAGTGGTCTCAGAGCTCAGCTACTATAACGCTTTCCGGGGATAGGCGTGCTGTTTATGTTGCTAATCAAAATCTAGCAGAAACCCGAATTTTTCGCAAAGCATGACCATAAATTTATTCTGATCATGTAAGAACAGATAACAGTTATCAGACAGCGAGTTTTATGACGCAAGAACGGGGGGAATCTGCATACACACATAAACGACCCTTAGGCCTGATTTGGCTCGAGCCGCTGTTAATCGCTGCAATGACGAGAAGTACTCAAAAGCAAAGGGAAATTTTAAAAATGTACAAAGAACGACTAATTAGAAGAGTCAAAGATAAAACAGATGTAGGTGCACGACTGACTGTGGCATACTGTCCTGACAGATAGGCAGACCAAACAGTGATTCAATGACGACGAGATCCTTAATCCAGCAGACGGTACCGAACGGCTTTGCATAACGGAACAGCCAGTCTTGATAGCTAGTGGTCAAGTCTTTGCCTGGCTTCATTCAATCACTGGCAATCCCGATGAACAGTTGTCGGCGCAGTAAATGTTCAGGTGACACACGAGGCACTCAACTCAAATAACACAGACTGCGCGTTCGAACCAACTGACTAATCAGCTGTCTATCCATGGTTTCTCTGAAGCAAACGCTGTTGAATGGCTCCGTTGGTCATGTGCTCATCTCACTTGATGTGAACTAATCGGCGGGAAAACACAAGAGATTATTCCCGGCAAACAGGTCATATTAACAAAACACAGCAAAATGAGTTACACAAACATTATGAACCTCCTTTTTGGCCAGAACCGGACCATAATATGACGAAAAACCATCGAACAAAGCAGTCAGTAATGTCCGGAACGACTCACCTTATCGATTTGACGCCACCAGTCACGCACCATACGAGCGATCGTTGAACACAGCTTTCGGTTACGTACCACTTCTTCTTTTCCAGCCCGCATCGATCGCTCCGTCTTTTCACGATAGGCCTTGACGGAAGCAAGAGCCAGCTACACGTAGCGAATGAAACCAAACATGCCTGGACAATAAATCCTGACAAACAAAGACTTTGGGCTGTTCATAAAACTATACAAGTAAACGTGATGAAGAAATTCAACTGACAGAATCACAGCTTAAAACAAGAATCCTGTCTATAGGAAATGGATATTTCAGTGGTACAACGTAGATTATTTTAATGGCTGAGTTGCAAACCACTGGTATATCCAATGTCTAACCTGGAAAGCGTTTGTCCACATCGTTCACACTGAACCTCCAACGATGTTTTCGATTCGAACGGGTTATCAGAACAACCTGCGAACTTCACATTTCATGCCATTTGCTCTCTGTGAGTTCCATGCTGTTTATGCATTTCTTTGTGGGCCTATCTGATCATCGTTGCGGATTTTTACCACGGTTAAGCATGTGCAGTAACAGTAGTACGCAAACAACAAACTTCCACGGACCTGAAAAGCCGGCACGCGTCCTATTCCCCATGTTACATATTACTTTTATTATCTCATCCAACAAACCTAATATACACTTTCTGGCGGCCATTTGGTACTGAACAATCGGAACAAGAAATTAATCAGCCTCTCTTCCCCTTGCTATGTGCAAGCTTATGGTGGGAAACACCAACTTTAAAACAGGTAATAGACAGTAGCCTCCATGTGACTAAACCATTACAGTAGTCAGAGAAGTCAGTATCACACTTAATTGGAATTAGCTGCCTAATGCCCTCAGATTGAACAGCCTAAAACGTGAAAAAAACCCGGGTGGACGATCGAGTCAAAAACAGAATTTGGCACAGATACAATACAGCATTGATTGCTTCTGCGGTCAGTGCTGGGCAAGGAAAATGAATACACATCAATTTTCTAATGTACCTGGATAAATCTAAATAGTGTCAACGTTTATTGGCCTGCATGGGAGTCTACGACCTTGAGCATACGCGGAGACTAGCAAACCATCCTTTGGTCCCGAATAAGAATTAGAGTAAACACCTGGGAAATAGTGGTGCGTGGGATGGAGAAATCATTCATGGATTATGTGGCAAACGTCCTGCTGAGCAGATGACCAACCACACGATCTGAAACGAATAGATCAAGATCTATTAACTGAAAGTGGTGGACGGACAAACCAGTAAGCTCCCAGAAGTTTCAAGAGGCAGAACCCACCACGCTTTGAAAGCATGATGGACTGACCCAATTCCGCTTGTTTAAGCAACGGTAACAGTTTGAATGCAAACAACACTGGTTAGGATATTAGGGCGTTAGCCTTGGTCCGGCGAGCGTCAGAGTAAACTTTCAAAACTCGACAACTCCGTTAGGGACGAGTCTAGTGCGCCAGCGCAGCATTCCCTAAGAATTACCCGTTTACCTGTAGTTGGGTCATACTTAATATATGGGGCTTCTGACTGTCCGCAGTAAGCCAAAAGCACGGTTTCTCAGTGTCATGTGTACAAATAAAACAGAGCTGGAGTATCTTAATGTGATGACCAGTGTTTTTGAGCGATCTCAGTGTACACGCAGCGCAAAACCTGATAAAAAAAAACGGTAGGCCTCCCTTTTCACAGTTTTAGGAGCTGAGGAAACTGATGTATAAAAGCGCGGTATAGATGGAAAGTGGTGATGAAACAACAGGAGTAATAGCTTTGTCTACGTATAGCGGTCACACGAAGATATGAGGAGTAACTGTGAAGCTTTTGACAAAACAACAATGCAACAGAGATAATTGAGCCAGCGTACCCTCTTTGCAGATGTTTTCTTCCACTGACGCTCCCGTTTGAAATCTTCAGCAAGCCATTGTAACTCGGCAAACAAGTAATCACTGTAGACGCGTTCCGTCTGTTCTGAAACCGGGGGCGCCAACGAAGATAAACTGGGTGCAGGATCGGAACAGCCTATCCCTGTCCCATCCAAAATAGTCTTCTCGTCAAGCGACCACAAGCCGGCACGTTTTAAGTCCGCAATACGCTTCAATATCCTCAACTCTTCCGCCGCGAAACGATGAAGCGAAAGTTCATCCAGACAACGCTATTCAAACAAAAACAAAATCCGTCAATAATATTGCACCTTGGTAAAATACAGCGGCCAAAGGAAAAACTGAGAACGAAGTAAATAAAGCACAATGATACTAGACTACGTGACATGGAACTAAGCGTTTCAAGTTAATGAACACATCAAAGTACCAGTAACAAACCGGGGAAAACAGCAACAGAAGCATTGCCTTACGTACAAACGTAAGTTTTCCCGCTCAGGAACTAAGATGACAACAAAAATAGAGAGAACATAAGGCTGAAAACCAGAAACTGGTCACTGTTTGTTAACATGACATTCAAACTGACAGCTACTATGGGATTGTCTTTCACCTAAACTGAAAATGTGCAGTTTATGACTAGGAACGCACGATGTACCTCAAGAGTGGCAATGTCATCGCAAGACAAGTGCACTTCCAGCCCAAACTTCCCGTAAAAGTCTAAATGTTACGGATAAGTTCGTCTACGTTACCACAGTAACGTGTTGATAACACTGTAGCCAGATGAATGAACAATCACGAACACCAAGAGTTTTTACTGCCATGATTACCGTTTTAAAAAGTTAAGACACTGTAACGGAACGTAAGTTGAAGGACCAAACGAATTTTGTCCATTCACCGACAACCGTTGATTGACACTAGTTAATCAATGACTGGCCCAACATGAAAAACATTTTTTAATTGCCAACAATTCAACTGGTATGTGAGTTGGGTATCATAGTTAAGGCTCCAATATGTATAGTTTTTCGGCGTGTTATATGCGAAAGCAACACGACACGAGCAATGTTCATATTCAATAAGTGTAACGTGACGTTGCACATGTGAACGTGCAAAAAGAATTACCTACAATGTGATACAACTCCGGACCGGAAAATCTATAGTGGATTAGACTTGGTCGCAATCCATCTTCTTTATAAAGTGACCTTATAATTTCATCTCTAGCCTTTAGCTAATGTTTTGCCGCACTATAAACAACCGGGAAAGATACCACTGCAAGCAGCTTGTGGGTATGCTGAATGGGTATGCTTGAATGTGCCACAAATAATAGGCCCACATCACCCATGAAAACACGTCAGTTCGTCAACGGCACTATCGACATCGACATTTACAGTGAAATTGGTCTGGAGGTACATGAGAATGCTCTGAAGCCTTTATCATATAGTTTTAGACTACAAGTCTACTCAAAAAGACCACCAAAGTTTGAACAGTGACGAACAGCTGACTGCGTCCGAGTAACCTAACACCAGATCAGTCCGAAAGCCTAACCCAAGAAAAGTACATGCACATCTAGTTGTTGAGCCACATCCAGTGGTATCAATATACTGAATCTACCTGAATTGTTGTTATCGTCGTGTCAAATGTCCAGGTCCTAAGGCAGAATAGATCCCACACAGATGTATACTCCACTTACAATAGACAGCCAGTTGTCATTTTGACCACACTAATGAGAGTTGCGGGGGGCGGTGCATGTCTATCCTGCTCACAGACATTTCATACAGAAAACTAACGATGCTGTGTCACTCGGGCAGGCCAAGTGGACTAGTTTTAAGTGAGTTGGTGGCAACAATTTAAAAAAAACGTTTTTAAGCAGCCAATTGTCAAAGTTGAACTTTGTATTACGGATATTCGCGGTGCATTCCGTGCAGAAAAATCCAATCATTCAATGTATTCTACGTTTCGCACGTTTGACCAACAAAACTTAATTCATTCAAGTGTCCTAGGCCGCTTAGCTTGTCATCATGACAAACAATACCTCCGAAGTATGCAGGTTCCCTGAGTGCGCACGTTCAAAATATGTAACGAAGCCGACAAGTTTTCAAATATCGTGCCGCAGAGTGTTCAGTGATACACATGTTAGACCATACATCAGACTGATAAGGCTAGGCTGTCAAAATCTAGAATGTCGACCATGATGAAGTTAAGCATAAAGGGGGATGGAACACAAAACTGGCGACCGATCGAAAAAGTTAGCGCACGAAATCCTCCTACAATGCCGTCCAGTCAGCAAAACAAATTGACAAGGACCACTGAATTATCCAACACTATCGTTAACTGAATGAACGGCCACCAAAAACGACCCCAGCTATAAAACATATCAATGTGAGTTCTAGTCTTAGTTACTTCGTTTGCCAGCTTAACGACATCTAACCCAAATGTGGTATACAACACTAAACGTGCTACAATACAAAGTTCATAATTCTGAACTTGACTTCAGTTTACGAAATAAGTTATAGCCACGCTTTACTTTTATCGACATGTAGCGCAGTCAATTACATGAATAGGTACGGTCACAACCCGAAACTGGGCAAAATAACCATCTTACACATGCAATGCTTATTACGATCCCGCGTTACATTTGACAGCGTCTCAGACAACAGATGTTCAGTATCCTTGAGTTCCAACGAAGACACGTACCGTAGACAGAGACAGGCGTGGAGCCACTTACTTCAGGTTTCCATGTCAAGTCATTCTACTGTCATCGGACTACATTTTTCTGATCAATCTAAGATGCGCAAATAAGGTGGTACGGGTAAAGCAATGAAGCAATGAAGCGCGTACAACCAGTGAAAGCGATTGTCAGAGATTGCACTGGATAAGAAATGTTCAGTTTGCTACCTCTGAAGAACCGTTGCACAACACCTCTGCTGTTTATGGGACGACTACATCAAGCATGATCAATCAGATGCAAGTAGACTGTCAAAGGCCCACAATTGGGGAACAATCAATACAGCATGCATTAATTACCATCAACCCCAAGTTTGAAGTCAAGCCATCTACAATGCTTCCGTCCTTTTATGGTGAACTGTTAAGTATGCTGCGCACACGTGACCCAGCATGTTACACAGCACCAAACACTTCAAACCAAACCTCCCTCAAAGATGATTACTCACTTCGGTTTATCTCGAATATCTAAATGATGTACGGTATCTCCAATAATCCGATCGGCAACTGAACCTACGTTTGTACTGCAAGAATGCGTCCAAAACCAGGCGAACTACAAGACCAACGTATACAATGAACAATTACAATAGAATCGCATTCGCTCGCAGTTGGTGTGATACCACTTAGACAAATGGGATTCGCGCAGTTTCGCAACTGGCAGACACACCGGTTCCGTGGTTGTTTTTGCTGGTCCGACACTAGACTGAACATAACTAGTTCCAGCGCATTCAGAAATTACTAAATACATGTGATCATTGGTGTTACAATGTTGCCTTCTAGGTTGAGATCTACAAAGCTTAAAATTCAGGAGCATTTTCATATGTATGAATTTAGTGGCCCATCACAACACGAACTTTTGCCGACTATATTGCAGAACTCATAATATTAGCCGATACCTGTCCAATCATCACTGCAGGCCTTGATCACCGTGTTAGTCAAAAAAGAGTACTGTAACGGGATGTGCAGTTACAGATGTGTGTGCAACATGTATGTAGCTAGAAGAAACTATACTGTTCATTATGATAACATGCAAACGAGAGGGGATAATCACTGGTCGAGAAATCTACTGCGTAAAAAGCACTCAAATATATCACCAGTGCATATGTTTACTAATACTGAATAGAGGTTTCCAAACAAGGAGTGGAAGAAAATAGGCAGACAGAGGGAAAAAATTTTTCAGTCCGTTGTGCCATAAACAACAGGAAGACAATCAACTTAATCACAGAAACATTGTGTAGAAATGCGAAAATAAAATCACGTACCGGCAGAAGGGAGAACGTCTAAACATCGTATAGTTTTTAAAAGTACACTGAGACGTCAATAACTGATGGCTGACTACTTACTTCATCGTCCTCTGAATCGACGTCCGTCTCGGAAAGTGAAAATTCCTTTGATCGATTAACGTAAGACGGGAAAAATTCTTCCGAACGTACGTGGCCAGACATAAATCTGCTGATTAGAGCTAAATCCTCGGGATCCAGGTGGCCAGAGCATAAGGCCTGCATAAGTTCTTGGGATTTTTTTCTCCTCCATGAGGGGAAGTCGATAAGCAACGCACCACTTTGAATGAAATTTAATTCAACGAGGTCTTCGTGGTAAACCGCCTGCACTTCTTGAATTTTGCGGTTCAGTAGATCAATTAACGCAGACCGAAAAGCAACAGCACTGCAGTGGGAAAGCGTGCCACCAATTTCTTCACTATAATCCGCGCTGTTTGACATTTAGTAAACCCAAATGTGGTAGTAGCAAAACGTTACTGTTGAAAATTAATATAAAATGCGAATTCCCGCTTTACGATCCTCATCCGAAGCATCTATTCTGCAAAATTCCGAATAAGATAGCTTTGTAATGAGGATTTTTTTGAAAAAAAAACTAGAAAGGCTTATAATTCACAAGTAACATTTTCTTTATGTATACATAAAGAGCATTATAATGCTCGGCAGCAACATTTATCAGAAACAATTCTCATTCCAGAAGGCTAACAAACTGAAGTAAATAAAAATAATGCGAGACAACAAATGCTGTGGTTAACAATTCTAGTCAAACAGGTCGAAGGAAGGGAAGACGAAGTTAACCGAGACTATGTTAGATTTCGAATCACGCGCAGGTCTTTCGTAGGTGAACATTGATAAAAATGTAACACACTGGTTTAAGAGTATCGCTTCTCATCAAGAAAGCTCGTGATTTGTAGGTGACTTGATTCTCTTTCGTTCGTTGAGAACGTGATTGCTTATATCACCGGGTGAAGTGTTCCACGTGGAACAAAAACCGATTTAGCTTAAACTAGCGTTCCTTTAGTCGTGTACACAGTTCAGTTCAGTTCAGTTCAGTTTCCAGGACGGAACGGCTTCAGCCAGAAGTTGTCCAGTTTCTTGCACCAGTAAGCTTTTGAGGGCGTCCAGTGCTGCGACGATATTGAGAAGAGATGCTTCACTTCTATGAGTTAGTATGAGGGTTACCAGATAAAAGCTGAGGAGTTTAAACTATCAGTCCAAAAAAAAAAT